>WAAG01026764.1:96022-115954 GCA_013390105.1 Tichodroma muraria | reverse complement strand
CCCAGGAGATGAACTGAGTGTGTGTGTGTGTGTGTGTGTGTGTATATTTTTATATATTTATATATATATATTTACTTATTTACTTATTTATATACGCTGTCTAAATTCTACTACACGCTCTTCACATAGTAGATTTAAAGTACATAAACTACAAATGAAAAAATATCCTAAAATAAAATGGTATTTGCTGAACTGAGAGGTGACTGCTGGAAGTGGCAGAATACTGGGGAAATCCAGCAGAGGACAGTTTTAGAGTGAAGCATGAGCTCATGTATGAGGTAGCAAATATACAGCTGTCTATAAGAACAAACTAAAATTTTCAGACCTGGATATTCCTCACTCACCATATTATTAATTTAAATAATTACAATAATTAAATAATTAAAACTGGCGCAAGCAGGATGGAGATGTATAAAAATGCTCTCCTCTCTTNTTCCCAAGAAACAAGGAAGAAAAGTCTTGTAAAAATTGTCAGCAATATGAAAGTACATTATCTGGGACACCAAAGAAAAAAGATCATAACTTTTGCTCTGAATCCTCTCTATTCCCCTGGTGTCGAGTGATAAAACCTTAAAATACTCTTTTTTTTTTTTTAATTTTTGTTTTATTACTTGGAAAAGTGGAACGAAGTTACAAGTCTGAAGTTTTAGAAAACTGTGTTTTAAAAGGAACTTCTTCTTCTAACGGTAGTTTTGCCTAATGTGCAATATTGTGCTCTCTTCCTGAGCATATGGAATAAAGGGTNAGACCTGGATATTCCTCACTCACCATATTATTAATTTAAATAATTACAATAATTAAATAATTAAAACTGGCGCAAGCAGGATGGAGATGTATAAAAATGCTCTCCTCTCTTTGGCACAATACTCTGACTTTACTCATCCACAGCAGATCAATAGGTAAGTTTGGTCCTCATCCTTTTACCACATCAGTTGTTCTCATCCTCTGATTCAGGTCTTAAATACTGAATTTTATTCCACCTTGGAGTGAGTATTCCAGAGCTTCAGACGAAACCTGCTACATGGAAGAAAACCCCAAAACCCTTAAATTATTTGTCGGGGACCATGTAACTGCTTTTCACGGAGTCCCAGGCTGATTTGGGTTGGAAAGGAGATGAAAACTCATCCAGTCCCCACCCCTGCCAGGTCAGGGACACCTCCCACTGTCCCAGGTGCTCCCAGTCCCAGGGTCCAGCCTGGCCTTGGGCACTGCCAGGGATCCAGGGGCAGCCCCAGCTGCTCTGGACACCCTGGGCCAGGGCCTGCCCGCCCTGCCAGGGAACAATTCCTGCCCAATATCCCACCTAAATCTTCTCTCAGTCAGTTTGAAGCCATTTCCCCTCGTCCTATTCCTCCATCCCTTGTCCAAAGTCCCTGTGCAACCTTCCTGTAATCTCCCTTTTTCCTCATATTTTACATATTAAGAATATCTGAAAATACCAAACTCTGTGCTGAAGCACAAAATCTGACCGGGACAGCAGGGCGGGGTTTCCTGCTCAGCATGACAATTAGGGGCAGCATTCCTGAGAAAAGATGGGAAACAGGAGCAAGGTAAAGGTTTTTGCCACTTTGCAGAGGCTCTCGGGCTGGTCCCTGTGCCTGTGGGACGCTGTGGAATTCCCAGGCCTGGAGAGGCCAAACCCTCATGGATGTGGGGAAGCAATCCCTGAGCCTGAGGTTCAGTGAGGATGCAATTAAGTGTGAGATTCAATTAGGGGCTTCTGGAGGCATCTCCTCTTCATTTCAACCACTATTTGTACAACTTCTGCACTATATACACATATATTTTATTTTTTTTCCTTCCTGCTTTCTAAACTAGAAGAAAAATCCCCACCGGCATAAAAAATTTCCCTGGAATTTCATTTCTGATGCATTTTTCTTATATAAACACCTTCTGGGGAGGGGATGATCTCTGAGAGGTTTTTATTTTTTCTCTTCACACTGATTTAGAAGAGAGAGGATGAGACTTCTTCAAAGCACAGTTCATCACTTCCTCACCCATGGCTGTGACAAGTTCTCCTGAGGAAACACACTCACTCCATCATTTCCCATCAAGCCTGACACTTCCAAATCACATCTCACTGTCACTCATTTTGCCCTAGCACACACTCCACAGTTCCTTGTTACAGAAGGATATTTCCCAGCCCTTTTCCCAGTGCAGTCCATGGGAAGCACAGGTGCTGCTGGCACTGTCATGTTTAGGAGCACAGGAGCAGCACAGGGTCTTGTTGAAATCTGGCAGGGAGCCCCTCTCAGAGGAGAGTTTATGAAAGATATATAAGAGAAAAATTAAACCATTAAGTTTTCATGGAGTGTAGACTTAGGTGTTTAGAATTGTAGATTTTCTCCCCTTTTGCAAAATCCAAAGAACAAGCTTAAAATTGTAAATTATTTGACCTACAAAGCTTTATATCATATATATTTAATAGGGATGAGGGAGGTGGTTCTCCACCTCTCCTCTGCTCTTGTGAGACCTCACCTGGAGCTCTGAGCCCAGCCCTGGGATCCTCAGCATGGGAAGGACGTGGAGCTGCTGGAGAGATTCCAGAGGAGGCCATGGAAATGCTCCGAGGGCTGGAGCCCCTCTGGAGCCAGGCTGGGAGAGCTGAGGGTGCTCACCTGGAGAGGAGAAGCTCCAGGGAGAGCTCAGAGCCCCTGCCAGGGCCCAGAGGGGCTCCAGGAGAGCTGGAGAGGGACTGGGGACAAGGGACAGAGGGACAGGACACAGGGAATGGCTCCCACTGCCAGAGGGCAGGGCTGGGTGGGATATTGGGCAGGAATTGTCCCCTGGCAGGGTGGGCAGGCCCTGGCCCAGGGTGCCCAGAGCAGCTGGGGCTGCCCCTGGATCCCTGGCAGTGCCCAAGGCCAGGCTGGACCCTGGGGCTGGGAGCACCTGGGACAGTGGGAGGTGTCCCTGCCATGGCAGGGGGGTCACTGGATGAGTTGTGAGGTCTTTTCCAATCCAAACCGTTCCACGCTCCTCTGGCAGGCACAGACAAGTGGAGAGGTGCAAAGAGTGTCGACTCCTCTAATAAATTCCATTGAATTCCCAAGCAAAGTTGAGGACCTGAGCTGGAATGGGATAACTCATTTAAACCTATCTCCCTCTGCTGTATCCCTGCCTTTCCAGTGGGGAAATGGAGTTTCCAGGACGTGCAGTTGGATTTCTGGACTGTTCACAGGAACAGCAATTTGCAGATTACCTTCTCCTCCTGGGCTTAAGAGAATTAAATGCTTTTCCCATAGGAAACTGGGGAACTGGGAAGTGACTCCTTCAAGGCAAAGGAAGATGGGGAAAGAGTGATTTGGGAGTAAATACTTCAGTTTTGGGACCCAGTCCCATGCATGGTGCTTTTCTGTGCCCCTGCTGAGTGAAGGGATGGGCCCCTCTCTCACCGAGAGCAGCAGGGGAAGGTCTCCCTGAAATGAGTTTTTACAAAGCAAAACCTTTTCCTCAGCTACTTCTCATTAGCACTTTTTGTCTTCCATAATAGTGCTAATTATGGTGAAGGGAAACCTTTCTTCAAGGGATACGGAGACACGGACCACAGATTAAGCACACAGAGATCATAAATATAGCTCATGATCTAAAATAACCATTTTAAGTGTAATTCATCAGCCAGCTTAACATATTGTCTGAATTCTTTCTCCTTGAGGATGTTTAATGGTTTGTGGTTCTTTTAACAAATAGGGACATCCATATTTAAAGAAAAAAGTGAAAAAAACCATGCTGGAATTTCAATTATCTTTTTACTCCAGTTTATATATATATATATATATATATATGAATACATATCTAAATCTATAAATAAATCTTATGAGGAAAAGTTTCTTCCCCCAGAGGGTGGTCGGGCACTGAACAGGCTCCCCAGGGCAGTGGTCACTAGAGGTCTCTTCCAACCCTAATAATTCCATTATTCCATGACTTTTCTTTTCACAGAGAAGAATAAAAACTCCAGGTTGTGCTCTCGTGTTCTCCTCTGCTGAGACAAACACATTGGACTGTGCCTATAATAAGCACAAGTTCTTGAGCTAAAAAACATCAACCAGCATTTCAGAATCCAGTTAATTATTAAACGACCCATGAAGATTTTGAATGCATGGCTGGCTTTTGTGAGCTTATCTGATAGACTGAGCTTCTCTCTTTAATTTCTACAGATAACTCCAATTTCTTCTCTTTTCTCAAAAATACATCCTCGCAGCTGGATGAGAATATGTGTTTAGGTAAGGGGTACTTTGCTGAGGCACAACAGAGGAACGAGAGCTCCAGAAATGTTAAAAGGAGGGAAATAGAATTGCAGATATGTCTGGTTTCAGCACTAAATGAAGGTCAAATTCAATTATCATTAGAGGTTATTAAAAAAATGCTGTAGGCAAAACAAACAGTGGCTGACACACCAAGGAAAACCAGGTGTGTGATCAGATGGACCTTACAACCAAACCAGCTTTTTACTGAGGTTTAAAAACCCCACACTGCACATTACGCAGGTGTTTTCCCACCGTCCAAGCCCAATTCCAAGGAATCAGTTCAGGTCTGTTCTTTCAGCTTTGGACCTCCGGCGGCTTCCCGTGTTTTTGTCACGGCACTGAGAGCAGAGTGATGATCCAGGGAAGATATTCCTCCCACAGCTCCATGCCTGTGCCAGGACCCCAAAGAGCTGCTGCTGCTCCTGCACGTGCTGTCCCTGATGGGGCAGAGCTCCAGCCCGAAGAGCGCGGAATAAAGCGCGCGCTAATTTTTCATTTCCGTAACGAGCTTTTAGAATTCTGTGCAGAGCGTGAAGGAGACGTTTCCAAAATAGAAGTGATTTCCATGGCAGGCCTGGCTGAGGACTGATTGCCACTCTGGCAGATGAGCAGCAGCCCTTGAGCACAGAATCACTCAGCGCTGCTATCACAGCCCCCAGCGCCGCTCCATCACAGCAGCTCTGGCACAGCGACCCTTATCAGAGTGGCTGAGGAATGAAACCTCTAATGACAGAAGAAATGGGATAACTGGATTGTAAACAAACCCATTTGGGACACTTAAGAAAGGTTAAACCCTGGGACTGGTTGTCCAGGAAAGGAATTATTATTTCTTTTGTGGCTGCAGCCCGCCAAGTAGGGAATAAAGTGAAGCCAGGTCCTAAGGTAAAATGAGAACTGGCACGTGGTCAGGGTTACATCGTTCTGCTCCTCTTATTTTGGGGGGTTCACAGTCAAATACCACTCCTAGCTACACAAAGGCCTGCTGAAATCAGTGAATACATGGCCAATAAAAAATGAGTGTACTCCAAAGTCACTGCTGGGAGCCTCAGTCAGGTATTTTAAGTGCTTGTTTTGATGCAAGGAATATTTTCAAAGGAAGTTATGGGAATGAAATACTCCTGGAGAGGAAGATGGGTTATTTTTTATCATAGCTACTTCCAAAAAAATCAATTTCTGAAAAAGTGCATTATGCTTAAGGAACCTGGTGCAAAAAGAACGGAGATGTAAAAAAATGCTCTCCTCTCTTTGGCACAATACTCTGACTTTACTCATCCCCAGCAGATCAATAGGTAAGTTTGGTCCTCATCCTTTTACCACATCAGTTGTTATCGTCCTCTGATTCAGGTCTTAAATATTGAATATTTAGGGAAATGTACGTATGAGTTTATATAGATATAGATGCATATAAGCGTGTACATATTATAAAGTATAAATATGTATGAATATCTGAGTATAAGAATTGAGTTCAAAGATGTGTGAGGAAGAATTTTAAGATAATTACAGAGGTTCTTAATGTCTGTGGCTGCCCCTGGATCCCTGGAAGTGTCCAAGGATGGGCCTTGGAACACCCTGGGATAGTGGAAGGTGTCCCTGGGTGGGCTTTAAGGTCCCTTCCCACCCAAAGCATTCCACGATTCTGTGATGTCATTACCATAACCCCGAACCCTTGGCTGTAAAATTCTCTCAAAGCAATGTAAAAATTCTCCTTTGGACAATATATCTAGGAATTTGTAACAGATGAAAAACAAATCTGATTTTTGACCCTAGAACTTATCAATCGAAATAAGTGATTTTACATCCATGTTTCAAGGCACCCTCATTCTCTTCAAGCAAATATTCAAATGTAGTTATAAAAGGAACACAGTTCCACCAGTTTCCTGAGCCTTAATCTGCTTTTTTCCCTGCTTTCTTTATTAAAGTGGTCATTTTAATGCTCTTTAAATGCTGATCTTCCTTTTGATTTGCCATTGATCCTAATGCCTAAATCCATACCTGCTTTGCTGAGGTATATCTTGCTGTATATTGATAAATCTATATTTTTACGATCCGTTATCCAAAAAAACAAAATTTAGTGTGATGCAAGGGTTGATGTTAGATTTTGTTTCTACATAAATAACAGTGGAGCTCAGGACGATGCTCCCAACTCACCTGTGTGCTCTAATTTCACCACTGTGTGCACACATCATTCTTTATGCTTGATTTTTCTTCACGAGGAGATTTTCTCCACCAAAGGAAAGCCCGAAGGGATCCCATTTCAGATGTCCCTGGGAATGCTCGGCCACCGTGGGCCTGACAATCGTCCTTGTGTGGCCCAAAGAAGGATGGTGCCCTCTTTCTCTCTTGTGAGGTGGAGCAGTGAAGATGTGGGAATGGTGGGATTCTGCCTTCTCCCCTCTCCTGCTGGAATGTCTCACTGTGTCAAGTCCTGTTCTTGGCAAGAAGCAGCTGGTGCACCTGAGGCTGCCTGACATTTTTGGTACATTTGTGCACATTGCAAATACACTCAGACCAGCAGTTTGCAAAATTAAATCCATGAGTGGTAATAAAGAGTTCCTTCTCCTTTTTGAACCAAAAATTTGATTAAAATAACCAAAAATAAAGTGGGTTTCTGGGTTATTTATAACTCGTTAATAGCAAATAATTAATTTCATTGCTTTCATGTGAACTGGCTGTGGCCAGTTCTGGGATTCAATGAGATGCTTTGATGGGACAACAAGAAGGATATTTTGTGGCTGGGCAGCTCCAACATCTAACCTGGCTCCTCCCAGATCCAAACCCAAATCCATTACGACATAATTTCGATTCAGAGCAAACAAAAGCCCCCGAGAGCAGCTGGATGGGAATTTTTGCAGCCTTTGTTTTCCCAGGCACCACGGGCAGCACAAGAGGAGCTGTGATCCCAATCCCACTTTGGGAGAGGAGCAGTCACCCTCTGCCACCCCATCTGCACAACTGGCTCCTCCCTGGGGACAGGGCTGCCTTTGTCCCAGGAGGAAAAACACAGAGTCATTTTATCACACTGGGATTTGGAAAATGCTCACAATTGTTTTGAGAAGAGAAAACTTTTTTTCAGAGATTCTGAACAGGATTTTATTTTTTTTTTCCCCGAAGGATTTTAGTGATTTACTGAGTCTTTCAAGGAAAATCTTTGTGAGAGGTGTGGAAGGAAAGGGTTTTCAGACAAAAAGTTGGACAGAAGGATTCCTGAATCCAATAACTGCTGCGTTCACTCTAAGCTTAACATGGGAGCAGTGAGAGCAAAACTCTTCCCTCTTTGTTTCAGAGCACTGGGTGCTTTAAGCATTTAGGGCTGATCCTTTCCAGAGGATAAAATCTCCCCATTTTTTGTTCAAAATTCTAAAAGCATTAAAAGTTTTGAAAGATTTTGGTGCTTTAATAGGCAAACAGAAGCAGGAAAAATAGGAAGTGACTGTGATTTTATGATAATCTTATCCGAAAAATAGGAAGTGACTGTGATTTTATGGTAATCATATACACTGGAACTGTTCATAAGGTATTTAATGACAAGGAGCCATTAGTGTTCCTTGGGGAATGCATCAGGATTTGAGTCCTGGAGAATTCAACAACCCAAGGAGGAAGTAATTCATGCTCTCCCTTGGAAATTATGATCTCTTCCTTCTCTCTGTCTCTCAGCTTTCAACACCCACCTTGAACCCCACAGTGTCAAAAAGTGCTGAACCACATCATGATTCTTGCAAAAAACTAGGAATTGTTTCCCAGCAGGTTTGGGGATGCTTGATGATACTTTTGGCTGATGCATCAATTAAATAACTGTAAATAACATTCAAACTGTACAAAACCATGTATGTGACTGTGCCCATGATGGAACTAGAAGTAAAAAAATATGCATTATCAGCTTTTCAAAAGAAACTAAATTATCAGTTCATGAACTCAGAGTAATCCTGAGGGTTAAGCACAGAAATGCTGCATCACCTGCAGTGGAGGACCTTTCATGACAGTGAATATTACTCTCATAAAATAGATTAAAAAAACTATCCTTAAAAATAGATTAAGAATTCAGTGGCGTAAATATCTGGCATAGAGAAACTGTAGCTATTTTACTTTTAAAAAATAATTCATTATTGAAATGCTTAAATGCATATTAAACACTGCAAATTCTACTGCATTGCAAGAGAACAAGACCAGGTTAATCCCTGAGCACTGGAGCTAAAATAAAAGGGTTTTACACTAAAAGGTAACTTAGTACATTCTTCTTTCACAGGGAGTGCTAGGGAATGGTTTGGAAGTCCAAATATTTTCTTGTCCAGGGCAGGTGCTGTGGAGTGAAAAATAAAGCAGTGGTTGATGGACACCCCACATCCAGAAAATACCTGGGAGCACCACCCACGATCCAGAACAGAATTAGAACAGAACAAAATCCTGCATTTCACAGCTCCCAGGGAAAGACTTTCCACCAGCATGGCGGGGAAAGGGTCACATGGAGCTGCCAACCCTGGAAATTCAGTGTATAAAAAGCAGCGGGGTCAGAGTATGATCAGCTCCCAAGGAGCAGAAAAGTCTTTGTGTTTCCCCTGGACACTCCTTTGAAATAAATCCGGATGCCAGCTTCAGCTCAGGAAAAGGCCACATCATCTCTGACAGACCCAAGTACAGAGCCATTACTGAAATGATGTTCCTAAGTTAAAGATTTTGACAGAAAGAACAGATTTTCTTGGGCAGACAAAAGCTCCAACCCCAACCCCACTGCACTCCAGGTGACCCTCTCTCCTCCACTGTGCCCCGTGAGTGGTTCCAGCACTGAAATCCCAGAGTTTTCACACTACCAGCTTACTGGTATTATGGAACAGAATTAATGCATTTCTCCATTCATATGACTTGTTGCTGCTGAGTTATATTTTTCATCTGTTTGTTTTCCCAGCCCCGATTCAACTTCAGCATGGAAAATAGCCTGAAATATCCCCAAACCTACCTGAGCCAGGACCTACACCTGCCCCAAACCTTGCAGCAGGCTGTGAGTAAACCCAGAGCACGCTGTGTGTAACACTGGGCCCTTTTTTTGAATACATTCATTGTGGCAAAACCCGTTCTGCTGGTTCATTGTATTATCACAAATGTTTTCGCTGACTTAACTCCTCGGATGACTCACACAGAGGCAATTGGGCTCCCGGAATAAAACACTGTTGTAGCAGTTTTTCCACATAAAAAGGCAAGTGTTTCAGGGCTGCTGCTTCAACAGGGGTTTCTTTTTTAATGTATATAATACATGTTCAGTCTCATCTCTGCTCCAAGTTGGTGAATAACCAGTGAGGATCATCTCCTGCTGAAGCAGCCTGGAGGAGGGAGCTGCAAACCTGTACAGGCCATCTAAATTTATATGGGAAAGAAGGAAATTTGTCTCCTGGGACAGCATTATCTCTGTGTGGTTTCTATGGTTGCTTGTTCAGGTTGTTCTATTCCCCCTGGTGAAGTCTCCCTCTCTGCCAAGAAAAAAGCTACTTTTTTTTTTAAAATGAAGAATTACTGACATATTCATGTTGCAGCATAAATCTATTTGACAGGAGTGATTGGCATTTTCCAAGCCATGTGACTGCATTAACTGGGAGCATTTAATGGGGAGCATTTGTGAACTGATGAAGAAATGCTATTTATACCCTAATTCCCACGGCTGCTGGAAAAGAAATGGTGTAAAACTTGCAACAGGAGAATGAGAAGATCCATGCAAAGGAGGTGCTGGCTGTCCTTGGGGAAAGCCAGTCCCACCTGATGAAGGCTGGGATGGGCAAACACTCACTCACATGAGGCTGCAGTGGAAAAGTGGATTTCTGATTGGTTTTTTAAGGGTTTGTTTTTAACAGACACTTCAAATGACGTCTGTTTTTGTCTCACGTGCTTAAGTGAATCTGCCTGGATTTAGCACTGAATTCTTCCCTTCAGCAGCACAGTATTAACCAAGGTTTCATCTGCCTTTTGTTGCTGTGATCTTTCTTTGACTGTGCGATCAGACGATCCCAGAATGGTTTGGGTTGGGAGAGATCTTAAATCTCATCCACTTCCATCCCCTGCCATGGGACACCTTCCCCTGTCCCAGGCTGCTCCAAGCCCCAGCCTGCCTGGCCTGGGACACTTCCAGGGATCCAGGGGCAGCCCCAGCTGCTCTGGGCACCCTGGGCCAGAGAATTCACCCTCCCAGGGAAGGATTTGCCCTAACATCCCATCCAAATTGTCTCTCCTTCCATTTAAGACCATTGCACCTTTTCTTATCACAACAGCCTCTCCTAAAAAGTTGTCCCTGGTTTGTCCCCACATCTTTCTTACCTCAGCAATCCCGTTGGGTTTGTTGCTCTGGACCTGTTGAAACTGTCACTGTTTGCTCTGGCACAACAGAGCAGACAGTCACAGCCTCTTGAAGATGACAAAACGTCATGATAATGTAAACTACGAAAACAGTTTTGTTATGTTAAATATCTATATGCACATTCACTTATCAATCGTGTCAAGGAGAAAAAGCTCTGGCAGAGTTCTGCAAAACTCCGGTGCTCTGCAGACTTTTTAGAAAACACTTAAGAATTATTTATAAACCGGAATTTGAGGGCCGAGAAACACAGCTACTTGTTTTGCAATGAAATCCTTGAGTTCAGAGTAAGTCAGTGTGAAATGAGGTCGTGCCTTTGACACCGGAGTGGTGGGAGACACCCGATCACTGTGGGATGATGGAGCAGCCCCACAAGCAGCAGGGGAAACAAGGGCCGAGCGATGCTCCCAAGGACTTGGGAGGGCAGCGTCCTGCTGGGGATGAGGTTTTTGCATGCCAAAATCTCTCTCCGGAGCTTTAGATCCAGCAGGCTTGAGAACTTGATCCCATGGATTGAAAGGAATTGGGCGGGGAGGTTAAAGAGAGAGTTTAACAGCAGCTCCAAAGAGCCTTCAGCACCTGAAGCGAGAACAAAGAAGGGCCTGTTCCTCTGCTGAGCTCCCTGACAGCAGCAGGATTCCCTCCAGCATGGAGGATTTGGGAAACTCAGCTGCAGCCACTGCAGGGAAGATGCTGAAGGTGAGCTCAGCAAGCAGCGGCTCCCATCCTCTCCTGCGGGATCTGCAAACGTTCGTGTGGTGAGGAGCAAGTCCTTGGGAAGTACCTGAAAGAGGAAAGCTGAAAAGCCTCATCTGCACCTGCCAGACCCAGGAGAACAAAGACATAACAGCCAGCAAACCTAAGGTAAAGACAAGGGTAAATTCAGAATTGCAGTAAAAACGTCCAGCTGTTGAAATCAGAGTATTTAATTATGAGGGAAGTTGGTCACTAACTGATGCCTAAGCAATGTGAAATTGAACGATGAAAAGTTTACCTTGAATGTTTCTCTTAGCCAATACTCATGCTGAGAGGATAAATGTGAGCTGGTTAGAATTAGGGGATGGAAATGGACGTACAAGGGCCCAACTTGACTTGTCAAGGACCTTGCTCCAGGAGCAAGGATGCAGCACGAGGCTCTGCACTTTGCCTCTGAGTTATGAAAGCAGGATTTCTCTATTTCTAAAACTTCGGGTTCGATTAATTTTCCTCTCCTTCAGAGTTCAAGAAAGAAAATAAACCATATCAGAAATATAAATAGTGCTACTATGGGCCTTTTGTTTCACTTCTGCATATCTAATAGACTCCCAGACAATCATTGTGTGTCTCCAACAAAGCAGGTCCTCTCGTGTTGGGCAGAGATTATTCTCACAAAAGGGAACCTCTTTGTCAAAACAATGGGAATAAGAAAGTTTTTGAGATTAAAATGTCAGGTAGATAAACACATTACTTCGAGCCATATTTGTATTCCATGGCTGGTTCAGACGCTCTGGCAGTTATCTTTCCCAAAGTAAACATGCGTGAAATCTGATCAGCTCTTTATTGTACACGGAATAAATTATGCAGGGCATTGCAGGAGACTCCTATACGGCTCATTTACACATCTTTTGATAAATGTAATATGCAGATTCCTGCTCCTTTGTGAGGCATTAACCTCCGTGCATACTGATGCTGTTATTCCCAGAGATGACAGGCGCTCCAAGACCTTTCTCTGTCTCTTTGAGAGCTGGCAGGGCCTTTGTTGGGGAGGGACTTGCTCAGGGATGTACGAACGACCTTTCTTTAGAATTCAGCCTTGTCATAAATTTTCTTCTCACTGTCAGAGAATTAAAGGTTTCAAGTGGTTTTGATAGTGGGATAAATCGGTTGGGGTAGAAAACATGAGTTTATTGCACTGTTCAGGAGGAAATCACTCCTAATCCACCAAGCACAGGAATTACTGGAAATTTAAATGACAAAAGTTCACATTAAGTGGCCAAAGTCTTCGAAGATAAATAATTTGGGGTGCTTCTCTCAGTTTAAGACACCCAACAAGTCTATTTGAAGGAAAGAAATTGCTCCTTAAATGCCGCAGTTTGGGGCTTCACTCAGGCACTGATGATCCCCACGCATCAAATCCACGACGAGGATGTTGGAAGCTTTTCCCAAGTACCTATGCAATGGCAGTTTTTGCTAAAACCTTGTCTGATAGGGCTGCAAAGCAATAAATAAAGCCACGTCTTGCTACAGAACATTTGCTGATAAATGGGATTGAAATTACATGCGCACCCTTTTTTTGTACAAAAATATTCCTTTTCCCTTATTTGGCAGCAAAATGAAAGAAGAAAAAGGGATGCTGTACTCTGAGGGTGAGCATTTGTAGATTCTTCTTTTGAAAGAAGCAAATCTAAAGGAAATCTGAAGGTTTATTTAAAGTCTTCTCCTTACTCAAAGTCAAGGCTGTTTATTCTTGCGGCCTTCTTGTTCTTACTCAAAGTCAAGGCCAGGAAAAAAAAGGTCTTTTGAGGAAGGAGAAAAGGAAAAGCAGCATTTTTTGGGATGTTCTCACAGCATGTGAGGGCTGGTGGATGTGAGGAGAGCAGGAGTTTGCTGGATTACACAAGTCCCTGCTAAATAGAGCAGCTGCAGGGCTGAGGCTGGATGTGTCACTTGCTTGAGAGTGCAATGATCATTTCACTCGACAGGGTAAGGAAGGGCTTTGCTACAAAACATCCCCAAGCTGAGACCTCTTCTGATTCCTGGTTTCATCCCAGCCACGAGGAATTGGAAAGGAGCTGAGGAGCTGGGGAGGGAGCATGAGAGTAAAAGGCTTTTCCACAAGTCTTTGGAATATTAAGAAGTCGAGCTTTTGCTGATAATTGAACAGAAATGTTCAAAATGAGCTAGAACTTGGTGAAACCTCCAAAGAAGTCAAATAATTTTGCTTTATAGTAAAGGAAGCTCTTAAAAGCCACAGTGCCAGGGTGTCACTGGCTTAATCCTTGTGTGGACATGACAGCAGCAATTCCAGCAAGGAGCTTTTCAGTGAGAATCAAGTCTCCCTCAGACTTCCAGGACCTTGAAGTCCTTTGCATTGCTCCAACACAAAAAACTTACAGAATACTTCCCCCCAAAAAAAACCCTCTGTGAATTGTTGGACACACAAAATCCTCATTTTAAGTTTGCAGAGACATAAATATTTTAGCTGGTATGTTTGGGTCTGCAGGGCTGTCCAACAGAGGAGAGGAATTTCCTTGTTTTTTCTCTATTTGCAGTGAAGTGCAGGTCAGGAGCAGTAATTCCATTAAAATCACCATCAGGTCAACCAAAAAATTATTAACTCCAAAATCACAGGGTTAAGATAATTATATGTGTGCAGGTATTTAATAAATGAAGCCTTATTAATTATTCTCTGGAGTTTGAGTGTGTGGGATGCACGTACTCAAAAAACTGGAAGCTCAGTTGCAGCTCCTGGGGTTTGGAGCAGTGTTTCACCATAAAGCAAAACCAAATAAAAATAAAATAGAGTAAATTAAAATAAAAATAAAATAAAATAAAATAAAATAAAATAAAATAATAACCCCAAGAGCAGGAAAGCAAAGGCCAGAGTGCAGCCACTCACTTTTAGGAGCACAATGTTTGGAACAGACCCGCAGTGGTGCTTTGGCAACACCACCCCAGTGCCAGCAATCCACGTTATCAGGGGAGTTAATTCCTGGTGTCTGCCTGGTTCCAAATGCTTTGGAGACTCTCACTGATGGAAAAAGATGGACTTGGAAGGAAACAGAGTAAAAAAAACAATTAAACAAACTATTTCCTGACCGCCTCTATGCCAAATTCTGGATTAATGAGCAAGATCAGCCTACGGCTTGGTGGAACACTTGATAACTCCACATTTCCAGTTAAATCCACAGCTCAGTGCATGTTTGGTGCTTGTCTCCGAAGGAAAGAATTAGTCACACTCAAAATTACTTGCTGGCTGCTGGCATGGAAAAATATTCTTTGTATTTCTCTGCCCTGGCCAGGATGGCTTTCGGATGTTTGTTTTAGGTACCCATATTTTCCCATTAAATGTTCTAGGGACAGCTGGCAATCTTTTTATGGATTCGTTTACACAATGCTCCTGTGAGATGGGGAAATGTGATTAATCTGCTTTACAGGCAGGGAACTGAAGCAGAGAGAAACCAAGGCTCAAATCTGTAGAGATCTTAAAAAGCCCAGTGATGCTCCAAAGTTTGAAAGAAAAAACACCAACCCCACAAAAAACCCAACCTCAGTCAATATCTTATTAAAACCTTTCAGCATCCCACTTGGTGGCTTCATCAGCAGACTGCCCTGGCTAAGGAAGGAGAGGAATCTTCCCTAAATGACCCGAAACAACCCAAAAAGAGGAAAATCAGAAACACAGAACAAATAGTCCAAACTCAACCACCTTTGCCATCACGAGTGCTGCTGCAGCACTGCCCATCTGCCAGCAGCACCTCCAGCCCCAGGGCAGGCAGAGGAAGGTAATTAATTTTTCACTCCTAATTAACAGTCCTCTAAATCCAGTGCTGTAGCCAATGAGGTCTTCAGACACCCAGAACCTGCCTCAGATCAGGGGATATCACTTATTTTTGGAAAGGTACTCACAGACTTCTCTCATTCTGTCCTGACCTACTTTGGAAGATGTCTCTAAAATCACTTATTTCTCCCACAATAATTGAGTAAGCAGACAGAAAAATAATGCTGTGCTGCCTCTTTTCTACAGTGGTGCAGGCACCGAAAAAATGTGTCTATTAATAGGAAAATATAAATTAATCTTTTGTTCCAGAGGGAGAAAATTGTCAGTAAAGGCTGAATAGAACATTTTATAGTCATTCATGCAAAAAGCATCACAGAGTATTTTGTACTAGAAACCAAGAATCATAGGATCAATCCCAGAATGGTTTGGGTTGGAAGGGACCTTAAAGACCATCCAACCCCGTGCCAGGGGCAGGGAACCAAGTTCTCCTTTCCAAGGAGGAAAATTATCATTTAGGAGGATGAAGAGCAGGTGTTGTGTCTTTTGGTATAAAAGGTTCTTCGTGCCAAACTTGCTCCAGAGGGAGCAGCTCAGGCTCTTCCCTCTGTCTGTCCCTCATTTTGGGAGTAGCTGGGGAGGAGCAGAGGATGTTGCACCACCTCCCTCATCACATCCTGCCTTCCACACCATGCTGAAACATTTTATTGCTTCAAAGAGGGTCTTTTGCTTTAGGTATTACAGCCAGAGGAAGCTGGAGTGATTTTTTTTTCTTTCTTTTAGCTGTCTTATTCCCAGTTTTCAAGCTGCATACTAAAAACCCCCATCAAATATAGAAATGGGAATCAGCACCACTACTGTGGCTAAGCTAATCTGGGAAAGTAAATATCCAACTCAAATTCCAGGTAGGATGTACAAACTGCAGCTTAATTCATGGAGATTGAAGTGATGTCTATTTCCTCACCCACTCTCACTCCACCAGCTGAGAGCTAAAGAAGGAGCTGTGGTGCTTTGCAGGTGCAGGTACATCCTGGAATTAAGATTTTCTGTTGAGTTCTGCCTCCAGCTCTGGGTTCCCAGCACAGGAAGGACAAGGAGGTGTTGGAACCAGGCGAGAGGAAACCCCCCAGCTGATCAGAGGGATGGAGCAGCTCTGCTGTGTGGCGAGGCTGGGAGAATTGGGATTGTTCAGCCTGGAAAAAAGAAGCTTTGGGGTGATGTCATTGTGGTCTTCCAGGACCTGAAGGAAGCCTACAGGAAAAATGGAGAGAGACAATTTATAAGGAGCTGGAGGGACAGGAGAAGGAGGAATGGCTTTAAGATGAAGGAGGTTTGATTTACATTTGATATTGGGAAGGAATTGTTCCCTGGCAGGGCGGGCAGGCCCTGGCCCAGGGTGCCCAGAGCAGCTGTGGCTGCCCCTGGATCCCTGGCAGTGTCCAAGGCCAGCATGGACACTGGGGCTGGGAGCACCTGGGACAGTGGGAGGTGTCCCTGCCCAGGAACTGGATGGGATTTAAGATCTCTTCCAATCCAAACCATTCTGTGATTCCATGACAATTGATTTTCATCAATAAACAAAGGGAAGCACTTGAGATACACTCCCACATCCAGATCAAAATTGTCACAAATAGGAATACCCAAAAATCAATGAGCAACCCCTGACTTTGCTGGTCCTGCCAATCTCTCGAGCTGTGGAGCTGTTTGAGCAGCAGCTCATGATGTTTGTCACAATCTGAACAATCTCCTGTTCTCCCTCTGCCCATTTGGAGTTGGGCATTTTCTTCTGACCTTCCTGAACCAATGGAAGTCAGGAAAAGCCAGGAGGAGTAGAGTTTTATCCTATTCCTTCAGTCAGCATTTTGTACAATGAACACAATCACTACAGAGCAGGATCTACATGGGATTTTGGGTGAGGGAGCTGTACAAGGGAAAAAAAATACACTGAAATGTTTGGAAAGGGCAAGTAGAGAAATAGAGAGTTGGGATCCACATGGCAAAACCTCACCAATTTCTTCAGGAAAACTCTCACCCTGGAACTCTTTGCTGGTGAAGGCTATGGGGAGTTACCCAGCAAGGGTTTGGCAGAGGCATCTCGCATTATGGGAACTCTAGATTTTAAGATTTTGGGAAAATTCCTCAAGCTGTTTTCTCTGCTTCTTACAAAGGGGGCCCTACTAGCATGTATCTCATCTGATTAATTAGTAGTATCCTGATCTGTTAATTAGGCAAAAATTCACGCCTCCCTGACCTAACACAATGTACATAAAAATCCTCTCATGAAAAATACAGAGAGCTCATATTTTACAAACTCTTTTTTATCCTCCCTTTAATCGTGCTCGATAGAAAAGCATACCAGATACAGGTTAAGAAAAATCCAAGTCGCCTCCAGCAAAAATTTTAAGGTGGGTAAATGTTTTCATCCTCACATTGCAGATTTGTTGTTAGAGAAATCCTGCAAAGTATTGACCTGAGTACTTGTGAAATGTGCGACAGTCAGTAAAAACAGAGTTACCAGATTCAGGGTTTTCTGCATGCTGTGCTGAAAGGTCGTTGTGGCCAGCTCAGCTGTAAATGTATTTAAATGCTCTGAAACAAAATTGAGAAAACCGTGACTCTGCAAAAAAAGGTTGTGGGAAAATCGAGGGATGTTTTGGAGCTGTAACTCTTTAGCACCTGGGTGTGATTGTAGAAAATGGAAGCTTTAAGCTCAAAAATGAAACAAAAGGCCTCTGTAAAGCACAGATCCATGAACAGGATCCACATCCTGCTATAAGGGTGCACTGAGAGAGTTGGGATTGTTCAGCCTGGAGAGGAGAAGCTCCAGGGAGATCTCAGAGCCCCTGCCAGGGCCTAAAGGGGCTCCAGGAGAGCTGGAGAGGGACTGGGACAAGGAATGGAGGGACAGGACCCAGGGAATGGCTCCCACTGCCAGAGGGCAGGGCTGGGTGGGATTTTGGACAGGAATTGTTCCCTGGCAGGGCGGGCAGGCCCTGGCCCAGGTGCACAGAGCAGCTGGGGCTGCCCCTGGATCCCTGGCAGTGCCCAAGGCCAGGCTGGACCCTGGGGCTGGGAGCACCTGGGACAGTGGGAGGTGTCCCTGAGTGCACTGGGTGGACTTTAAATTCCCTTCCAACCCAAACCATTCTCTGATAAATCCACCTGAAAACAGCCATCCTTTGCATTTTAAGAAAAGATAAACAAACCTGGTGCTGCTGTAGCTGGTTTGATTTGGCCTGAGCTGGTTTTATCTCCATCCACGCCTGTGGTTTTATCTCCATCCACACCTGAGGGGCTGTGCAAGAGCAAAGTCAAGCCAGGTTCTCACAGTGAGGAGCTTTTCATATCAACCTTTCAATGTCTTTGAAGTCAATATTTTTAGGTCATAAAAATTAATCACGATTGTAGCATGACTTAAATAATGCTATGTTATCTCATATGCAGAAAAGAACCCCAATTTGCTTTTAATTTTTTTAGAGACCAATAAAATTTATGTTAGTTGCAAAAACTTGGGAGTGCCAGCATTTTTATTCATTATTTTTGACCCAACAATTTCACCATTTCAAATCAGACAAGGGATGTTATCTTTGCAATAAAAGGCTATCGAGAATCTAAATGAGAAATCAAATGCTTTTTCATGCTGGTTTATTTTAGATTAGAGAAACTTGAACCAGATGTAAACTTGAACTGCTGAGGCATGAGAAGGGACTAACAGCAGAGTGATAAATATCTGAGTTGTGTTGTTCTAGGTGCAGATTTGCATTAACTCAAATAAATTGATCCGTAAGCTTTTCTAAAACTTAATTAATGCTGCAGAACAAAGCTGGAGATCAATTATCAGCTTGATATCTTGGCACAGATAAAGTTGAACTAAATTAATCATCCAAAAATGTATGGTATCAATATCCTGTTGAAATGATTACTGGCATGGGGTAGAAATGGATCCCAGTGCAGCCTGAAGCAGAATCCTTTATTCCCAAATGTTGGAAATGCAGGAATTCTATCCATAAACTCTAGTTTTTCCTTAGCAAAAAGAGCATTTTATATTGAATTAAAAAGAGAAACATAAGACTAGAGATGCACAGACACAGTGAGTGTTTTTCTAAGCCTACTCAGGAGCAGCTGACTGTTTTTTTTCTCCAGAATAAGAAAATTTCCTGGTGAGCTGGTGGACAGCTATCATGAAATTGTTAGTTTCTGTCAGGAATTAGGTGGCAGTATTGAATTAGTGAGACAGAGATGTAATTTCTGTGTCTCTGGTAACTCTTCAGGTGCTTTGTATTTGCTGCTTTCTTCTGCTCCTTCTTTAGGCAGATCTTGCAGGTAGGTTTGCAGTGTAATTAGATCCTTTTTATTAAAGTCTGTGCAGTGCATTGTTGTCTGCATCTTGAAATGAATATAAGGGATGCGTGCAGGAATTCAGATTCCCTGGTTGGGAAGTTCACACACACAGATAAAATATTCAGAATACATGAACTGGAGAAGTTCTTCTGGAGGAGATAGTTAAAATTTCTTTAGATTCACTGATATATTGCAAACTATATCTTTTGTAATGTGGACAAGCCTGTAAAGTTTTATATCAAAGCATCCCAAACGAGATTCACGTCTCCAAGACTGCATTCCATGCAAGAAATATAAATTAATAGGGTATCTTATCCATTGCATCTGAATCTCCATAGATCTCCACATGCTCAATCTGAATTTCCTGCTGCGACAAGAAAAATAAATTAAAGGTGTTTCCAGATCAGTCTTGGTGTTAAGGTAGGGATGGATGGATGGATGGATGGATGGATGGATGGATGGATGGATGGATTGGTGGATGATGGATGATGGATGGATGATGGATGGATGGATGGATGGATGGATGGATGATG
>WAAG01026764.1:72857-95115 GCA_013390105.1 Tichodroma muraria | reverse complement strand
ATGGATGATGGATGGATGGATGGATGGATGATGGATGATGGATGGATGGATGATGGATGGATGATGGGTGGATGGATGGATGGATGGATGGAGGATGGATGGATGGATGGATGGATGGATGGATGATGGAGGATGGATGATGGATGGATGGATGTTGGTTGAAGAGTTCTGTGACTTCCTTTTTACCTATGATTTCCTTTTTACCTGTGATTTTTTTTTATTCTGTGATTTTTCTTTTCATGCCCAACTGCAATCCCATGGAAGCTAAAAATACACGAGCATTTGTCTTGCCATCAGCATCATCTTGTCCATGATCTCTGATCCCCCTAAAAGCATTCTGGGCTTCCCACCTCCCTTCCACACAGCACTATTTAAAGGGAATGGCCCCACTGGGAGGTTTTTCCGTGCTATTTGCCTCATTTAAAAGTGCCCAGTTAATGTTGTAAGAGGCCAGAGCCTGTCACACACTTCAACCTCTGCTTCAGCGAGGCATTAAAAACTTTCCAAGACAGGAACAGAGTATCCCAGAGATGAGTTTAGATCTCTTCAATCGATTGTATTGATCAAACACTGCTCCATTTTAAACTCTAAGTCAGATAGCCCTAATTTGTTTATAAAAGGGTCTCTTTGAAGGTAGTCTTAATTAAGTAGAAGGAAAAGGAGCCTGTCATTGATGAGAGGAGAGCAATATGGGCAGCTAAATAAATATCCCGTCCCCGAAAACATCTGCTGGTGGTAAAGCTTTTCAGGAGAATGATTTGGGAGTCACTGAATATAAAGGCATTTGTCCTTTGATCAAGGACTCCTGCTCTGCTCCCAGCGGGATAACAGACAGCTCCTCGTTGGCTGTACCCATGGAATGGCAATGAGGGTGTGCGTGCAGTTCACTGGGAAATTCAGCCTCCAAAATGACATTTATACAAATGTTTGGGGACTCCCCAGCAGCAGGAGACCCATTCCCAGCAGGGCCTCAAGGAGCTGCTGGGATTCACGGAAACCACACAAGTGCTGTGACTCGTGGGGGCTGGATTATAATTGACACACAGCATCTCCTGCTGAGCTAAGAACTGTTCACAAAAAATGGGAATAAAACGGATTTCACCTCTCCCATGCAGCTACTTTGGGCGTGGTGGACACAGGGCCCCGCAGGCTTCATTACACTTTGTAGTAAAATACTACAGACTCAAAACTTCCCCCTCTGAAGGTAATTCTGTCACAGGTTATTTAGGAACGTTGGCTGATCGTGGCTTGTTGCTTCATTTTTGCAGTTCCTTTGAAGTCATCAATACCCCAGGTTCATTTGGTGGCAGAGTTAGCTCAGGGCACAGGAGAAGGATGTGTCATGGATTCAATTCCACAGCTAACTGCTTATTGGGACTCTGATCCTCTAACCCTCAATCAAGGAAAACTGCTGGCCTTGGCAAGACAGGGGGAAAATGCTCCAGGAGGCTTCTTTGAGTTGTTTTCATCCTGTTGCTCATTATTTGAAGATTATATATCCAGTAAGTGCAATAATAGGGGCTTGTTTTTATGTCCCTGCAAGAGTCATCGAGGACATCTAACAGGAAGGAAAGCCTTTCCCATAAAGTGCAGGGAACTGCTTTCCAGCTACAGGACCAGCTTGTGGAGCTTTTATTTCCATTTCTTTTATTAACTATTAATAATGATATATGCTCTTTGAAGTACACTCTGTTTACACATAAAGAGCATAATGGAATGACAACGATGAGGCAGAAGGTAAATCTGGGTTTCTAAACAAAACATTTTTAAATGATAAAGCAGTTCCAAGCAAAGAAAATGCAAGGAGAAAAATTGGTCCCTTGGGATGCTGTTGCTGCCTTTTGGGATTATCTGAAGATTGCTGACTAGATTAGATTAAAACCACCATAGCACACAATTAAATTTTCACGGAAAATATTAATTTTAAATATTGATGACAATCTTTTCTTGCAAGCCACTTAAAAAAAATAACTGCAGCAGCTCAGTGGTTTCAGTGAAATACAGTGGCATAGTGAAAGTTAGAGAGCAGGTAATATCCATTCTCTGTCAGCAGAAATTGCTGGCAAATCCAGCTCGGTTGGGATTTGGGGTGGGATGGCACCAGTGTCATCTCTGTGGGCCAGCTTCTCCAAGGCTTGGTCACACTTTGCCATGAGGTAAAATAAGGGGTAAATAAGGGGCACAGGGTGTGTAAGATCCACAGCCAGAGTGTGTTCTTTGCATGGAGCCTTCACCTCAAACTGCTGAAGATTTGAGAAATTGTCCAAATGACAGAGGAGGCTGCTCCGAGGGCTGGAGCCCCTCTGGAGCCAGGCTGGGAGAGCTGGGAGTGCTCACCTGGAGAGGAGAAGCTCCAGGGACACCTCAGAGCCCCTGCCAGGGCCTAAAGGGGCTCCAAGAGAGCTGGAGAGGGACTGGGGACAAGGGATGGAGGGACAGGACACAGGGAATGGCTCCCACTGCCAGAGGGCAGGGCTGGGTGGGATTTTGGGCAGGAATTGTTCCCTGGCAGGGCGGGCAGGCCCTGGCCCAGGGTGCCCAGAGCAGCTGGGGCTGCCCCTGGATCCCTGGAGTGTCCCAGGCCAGGCTGGACCCTGGGGCTGGGAGCACCTGGGACAGTGGGAGGTGTCCCTGCCGTGGCAGGAGTTTGGAAGCGGATGATCTTTAAGATCCTTTCCAACCCAAACAACTCTGCATTTCCTCTGACAGACAGGGACTTCCCTGATGGGATGGAAAAGTTGTTTTTGCAGACAGCCCTTGTTCCACTCTAAAATCATCTCTCCTGCTCTCTGCCTGACATCTCCCTCACCGTGCCCTCATGGAGCCTCCAAGGACCATGGAAAAATGCACACAACAGATGAGAGTCATGCAACTCCTTTTCACAGCAGCAATCTCTCCCTGCTGCTGGCCAGGAGCTCCTGCCTTTGTAGGGCCCCTGCTCCCCCAGTTCCAGCTCTGCTGGGCCTGGCTTTGCCAAGCTCTGGTTCCAAAGGTACAGAAAGGAGCAGAGAGGTTCTGTGCAGGGAAAGAATTGCAGGTAGCAATAGGTTTTCTGGTTTTGGTCCTTTTTAAGGGTCTTAGGAACTGTGAATTCCCTCAATGTTGTTGTTGTGTTTTGGGTTTTTTTGGTTTTTTGGTGGTTTTTTCGTTTGTTTGGGTTTTTTTGTTGTTGTTGTTGTTGTTGTTTTGGGTTTTTTTTGTTTTTTTACCAGAAAGGCAAGAAAAGTGATGTTGTGTTACCTAAAAGGTAAAATGTAAAGGGAAAGAAAAGCATTTACAGGGTTTGCACATGCAGTTATTGCGGATATGATTTAAAAAGTAAACAGGAAGCAGAAAGGAGGAGTATTAGACAGAAACAGGGGGAAAACAAAAAGCAGAAGTGAGACAGTCCTTTAGGTGGGTGCAAAATGTTGGCACTGAAGTCGACGCTCTGCCACCTTCTTCAACTGATTTGTCTCAGAGAAATCCTCAGGACTGAGCTCCATGAAAGTCACCAGTGCAGAAAAAGTAAATCCTGTGGGAAAACACGTGGTGAGGATCTGACAGAACTCACACTGATGGTCTGGTGACCACCTTTCTCCCATCCCTACAGCAGCTTGAAAACCCTAGAGAGGTTTCATTTAACCTAGAACTATGGAAACTGAAATTGTCAATGAGAAAAAAAGACCACTAAAAATTTTTATTAGAGATGCTTAATTGTTGGGACAGTGTGAGGAAGGAGAAGAAGAGGAAGAGGAAGACTACGCTCTAAACCCTCCATCTTGTTTTATATATATTATTATATCCCAATACCTTAAATTCTGATTCTTTCACTCTGTGATATAACACATTTCTATTCAACTACACACTCAATCTCAGAGCTATCACTCAAATTTGGAAGCCTTTTCCATGGCCTCAGGTCAAATGCAGTGTGTTTTTGAGGATCGGTCCCTGCCAGCACAGAAAGCCTGAAATCCTCTGTGCCCAGGGTTCCAAGAGGACAGCTTTGCTCTTCTCCAAAACTCACTGTCAAAGGCAACCAGCACTGCCAGGCACAAGAGTTAAAGGAATGCCACCACAGAATCATGGAATGGTTTGGGTCGGAAGGGACCTTAAAGCTCATCTTGTCCCACACCCTGCCATGGACAAGGACACTTCTGTAGCCCAGGTTGATAGAAACTCACAGCCAGCGCCCAGATCGGCTGCTGAACCTGCAGAACAGCACCGAGACCAGAGGAAATCCTGCTGGGAATTCAGCCCCAGTGCTGGGAGCTGTGCTGGCTGCCTGGCTGCAGCAGTAGCTGCTCGAAGGTGGGGCCACTGACCTGCAAAGGGCTCTGGCTTTGCCCATTGTTGTCCTTTCTGCTGTTGGTGCCAAGTAATTCCCCTTCACGCACCCAGGAGGAAATCTGCTGGAGTGCTGCTGCCTTCTGGGTTCATTCCTGGGCGCTCACTCTGGGTGCCAGAGCCCAGAAGACGAGGTGAGGACACAAATGCATCTCCTGGGTCAAATCTTGGCCACAAAAGTTGGTGGCAGAAAACTCTGACTTCCCTTTTGCTGTTTCAGAGGGGTCAGGATTTCTATCTCAGCTTAAAAAAACCCTAAACCCAACAAGAATTTCCCTCTACCCCTGCACTCCCCTGAAACTGTGAGAATAACAGAGAGCAATTAACCCAATATGTTATTTTATTTTGATTGATGGCTGGGCTGAAGAAAAACACCAGAATTTTTTTTTCCTTTGAGGTTAATGTGCCTCATTCAAATAACTTAAAAATAAATAATCGCCCCCTGTTCCTTTCTTATTACATTTTTGTTAGGGTTCTTTGCACGGTGAGCCAGACCTTGTCTCTGTTGCTATGGAAGTCTTGTCTTAAGGTTTACCAGAGAAAAGAGTTTAAAAATGTAAATGGGAGATTGACTCAAAGATATTGAATGTTGCTACAAAGTGCACTGTAATTTCATTCTCTTCTTGCTATATATCTTCTTTTTAATGTCATAACAGACTTGCAACATAAGTTCCAAACTTGTAACAGAATTTCACATCAGAAAATAATATCTCAATAATTTTATGAGATTTTTTTTTTAATTGTGGGCAAGAGAGACCTTGAAAATGGTAAGAAGACTTGTGGAGGAGGAAAGAACAGTGCACAATTCACTGGCTTTATCAGTCCAGGGAGTAAAAATATCCTGAGGTTTTGAAAATTTTTTAATTTATGTCCTTTGAAGAGTAAAAAAAAAGGGTTATTTCAAGATGTTTGGAGTTTCTCTGTTAGGAATGATATTCAAAAAAATTAGATTTAAAGCTAAGCCATTTTGACTTAAACATTCTGGATTGTTGAGAAGGGAATATTATTTCCTGTTCGTAGACTAAATTTGAAGCTTTGGAGCAAGTAGTCTGGAAACTTTATTTTTTTCCACACTGCATACATGACTTGACTTCTATTGGGTTTTTTGGTTGGTTTTTTTGAGCAATAATTGTCTTAAATCCATGAGGAAAAAAAAAGACCAGCACTGACATTGGCTGTGAAATTGAATTATAAGAATATTGGGGATAAATGGTGGATAGACAGACAGACTGGTGTGGATTGATAGATCTCCAGACTTATTCAGGGATTGGAAACTCATTTGGAATATTCTCCTGAACTGCCCTGGAATCACAGCAAAACTGTTCAGCCAGAAAAGGACAAAGGGACTAAAACTAGAGTTATAATATTTGTGCAGGGAATCTAAAGAGTTCTGGCTGCTGCAATATAGAGACTACTTGGAGCAATTAAATTTCTGTGTCACTCTTGATTACATCAGAAACGTGGGGCAAGCACAGAAAAATGCAGTAGTGGAGTCTCTTTGATAATCAGATTTATGTTCTTAAGCTCCACAGCAACTTTTGAAAATGGATTATAAGCAACTTGGTCACTTAGATAACATAATATGATTTCTTGGGAAAATACCCTAAAACACCCAATAACCCAGAAATAGCTTTAGCCGTCACTGGACAACGGGAGAAAAAGGAAGAAAAACCCATTCTCTGGCTTTGCCAGGGCTTTTGAAGCTCCCTAAATTCCAGCTTGGTGCTACTCTTGGAATCTCTTTGGTTTCTTTTGTTTATTTGGACACGACTTCGCGCCTGCAACCTTATTTTGTTCAATCACCAACATAACAAACAAGTTTTTTTTATGCATGATTTGCTCATTAGTGGCTGCTTCAAACACCCCATCTCCTGGCACATAATCCAATTTTAAGAATAATTGGGAAAACGATGTCGTGTAATTAGCATTCCGAAATCTGGTTTAATCCGTGCGGCTCTGGGTCAGCTGGGGAGAAGCAATTTCAATTAGTGATTAATTGCCTGGGCTGGGGGAGCTGGGGGCGGGCGGGGATTGTTACACAACCCTGCGGTGTCACCTCCCTTGGCCGGGCTGCTCCAGGATCTTCCCGAAAACTCAGGCTTGCCAGGGATTCGCTTGGCAGAGCCCTCCCCTGTGATTTGTCTCAGATCTGTGAGGGTCTGATCCTGCACCTTTGGAGGCTGGAGGGAGTTTGGCAATTCCCTCGGAGCAGACTCCGACCCGGGTTACTTCGGGCTGGCGGTGGCGGGGGCCGGGCTCGTTCGGGATGCTCTGTGTGTGTGTGACAGCGCGGCGCTGGTGGGGATGCTCCGGCCACGCTCCAGTCCCAGGAATGTCACAGGAGTAAAATTCCCGCCCCGGGAGTTTTCACAGCCGGGCTGGGAATGCTGCTCCTCAGCACCTGTGGCACTGCACAAGGGGATGCTTTGCCCTGAGGTCTTCCCCTATCGGGAGAAGCATCTGGCAAGAAGGAGGAGTGGAAAAAAACTTCCGAACAGACAAATGAGAGCAGACATTATTAAGGTTGGAAATATCCTTATAAACCTGTCCTGTGCAGAGAAATTGAGATTTTTATTGCTATGCAAATGGCTGTTACGTACTAGTCTCACAGGCTGCAGCAGAGATGAATCATTTAAATTGACTTAATCACTACATATTCTCTTAAAGGGTTATCTGAGAATCTCATTATGTACCACTGCTAATGGGTGGCATGTTTAGGCCATTGTTTTAAAGCTCAGAAGTCACCAAGTTTCCTGTCTGACAGAGAAACAAAACCCCAGGAGCTCGACAGCCTGACTTTTTATTTTGGATGCTTCGCTTAATAACTCCTTGGAGAAAAAGAGTGACAGCATAGGGATTTATGGTCTCACTTCAAGGTATTCCACAATTCATCCTGAAAAAGTCTCAGTATTTTCTGGAGCTATTTAAAATAGAATGACCTAGGGCTTATAAGTGTCTCATTTCTAACCTGTTGCCTGTGCACTCTTCAGTCACACGCGTGGGGATGCACCCGGAGCTCACACCATGCAGAAGTCCCACTGGCTCCCACTTTTCCACCCATATTAGATTTAATTGTGCTGGCTAATGCAAGGATTTAGGGGATCAGCTTGGGCAATATTTCTTAATGATATAAAGTAGCATAGGAGCACAGAGCTTGAAGCAGAGGATTGAACTCTCAGGCTTAATGAGATACGGGGCTCCAGCTTATCTATTCAGGCAGGGATTGTATTGACAGCAGGAGCATGAGTGCAAGCTTTGGAAACAAAGTGAATACAGCAGCTCCCCTGAAGATCACCTTGACTGCAGCTCCTGCCGTCAGATGCCCAATCTGCCAGGAAGCTTCTGCATTATCCCCAGCCTCAGTCCAAATCTCAAATCCAAAGATTTGAACTCATCCCTCCCGTTTTCTTCCTCTGCAGAGCAGCTGGCACACGGACCTGCCTCTGTCCTCTCAATCCTCTTTTCCTTCCCTCAGTAATTTTCCACTTTGCATCCCTACACACCTTCTCCCCTCACTTGTTGCAATTGCTTTTATGCAAAATGGGCTTAATCCTTCCCGAGCCGCATCCCTGTGCCAGCACATGGGTGGAGGAATGCAGATGTATCGCAGAATTCCACAGGCCGGTTTGGGTTGGAAAGGACCTTAAAGCTCATCTCATTAAACACCCTGGGACACCTTCCACTATCCTAGGTAACTCCAAACCCCATCCAGCCTGGCCTTGGACACTTCCAGGGATCCAGGGGCAGCCCCAGCTGCTCTGGGCACCCTGGGCCAGGGCCTGCCCGCCCTGCCAGGGAACAATTCCTGCCCAATATCCCATCTAAACCTGCCATAAACTCATTATACTCTTACTGATCATCGGCACGGGGGTGTATTTTACAAACTCAGCAGTAATACAGTGTCTGTAGCCCAGTAATTGTATTCCTGTGGTACCAGTGGGGCTGGTTTGGGCTTGGCGTAGCCTGGGGGTGGGATCTGGGCATGGATCTCATGATGGACACGGCACCTGCCCTGAGTGATGGGACAGTGCAATGATGGCAACTAGCACTGGGGTGAAGGGGGGGAGGAGCAGGGGTTGAATCCTGGGGGTGCTGAGCACCCTCTGCCAAGATCAGTGGGATCAGGACATGACCCCAAAGGCACAGGGGGCGACCAGGCTGCTCACAGCCAGGTTTTTATTTCTGGAGTTCACAGGGCGCTGACAAACCTATCAAGAAATATTCAAGTACTAGGAGTGCACTCCTTGCAGGGCCTTTAAAACCGATGTCAATTGGCATGCAAACGAGGCACAGCCCTCCAGCTCTTGGCAATTTGCCACGGCTGCCTTTGCTATCGCCCCCAGTAGCTCGTGTTTTATGGGAGAGCCATCAGTCATCCCACAGCACCCCAGGAGGAGAATTTCCCTGCATGAGCTGCATGGAGATGGCACTGCACACTGCTGCCCTACCCAGAGCAGAGGGATTCTGCTCCCAGCACTTGGTTGGCTCGTTGGTTCCTTTTCCAGCCTACTGAGCAACTGCAGAAGTTGGGTTTGTTTATAGGATTAAAACAATAGGGTGTTTTGGAACCGAAATTCGGCATTCTCGTGTACGTGCAAGTGATAATCCCTGGATAAAAAATGGAGTTTAACTGTCCTGTGTACATTCCCGCTTTGCAAATATTGTATTTCTTCCCATTTCACTGGCTACTGGGTACATTTGCTTCTCTGTAAAGAGTATCACAGAGAAAAGCAATTCTTGGGGGCAAAATCCCACGCTTGGTCATCCCTAGAAAAATATTTGGGGGAAGAATAACTCTAGAAATTCCTCCCGTTTACAGCCTGATTGCTTCTTCTAGTGAAATGTTAATAATGCAGCAGTGGCCAGAGAGGGTCGATAATGAGGTAATGTGTATTTATGGGCTCCATGTCCAAATGATCCTTAGTGCATGGTTATTTGAAAATAAATAGTGTATTGATTGAAACAGCTACGGGACAAAATGGGCTTTCAACACGTGGGGAGAGCTGATAATTACTTGGAATATTTTTCCTTGTTGTTAATATATCAATGAGTCTATTTTTAGCTCTTTTGTATAGAAAGGCAAATCCACTCAGAACAAGGTGATAATCTTTATATTTCGGGGTTTTTTTTTAATGCATCAGGGTTTTCTGCATCCGTTTGAAAATTCGGTGATGAAAATACAATATTCACACCTATTTCCCATCACTGGGATGTCTCCATAGTCTCATTTCAACATAGTCAATACCACTTTGAAAGAGGTTTTAAATGGCATTTAATGTAGCCACACTACTAATATTCCATTAAAACCACATAACCTCCTGTCATGGGAAAAATCAACAGAACGAGCCGCAAGTAGTGGAATTTATAGAGTTCAATACCCAGCTCTTAAAACTCTCAGTTTTGCGGGGGTTTGAAGTCTTCATGGCAATATTTTTTGGGAAATAAATGAAAATTATGTGAAAGATGAAAAATAGGGATGAAAAACCCATGGAAAAAACAAAGCAAGGTTATCAGGTGAAGATATTCCCCTCGGTGATTCGATGGATCCTGCCCTCATACTCATTTTTCCTTGTATTCTAAAGCCAACAGATAAAATTCCAACACAGAGAAAGCGCTGATGTAGCTTTTCGGGTAAATATCTGATTAAAAATTTAACTCAGTTCTGAAAAAGCTGGAAAGGGTTGAAAATTTGGAGTTTCAAGCAGGAAGTATAGCGACAACTTGCTTGTTTTCTTTCATCCTAAAATTGCACATGAAAAATTAAAGATTATTTTTAAAACATTTAATAACTCTATTGCGAGCCGCAGGCAATAGAATGGGGCTTTCCCCAAGTATCTGGGATGTTGAGATGTTTGAACCAAATATTTGGTATTGATATTTACCTATGAAATACTCATCCCAAATATTTGGTGTTGACTCTTGCAGAGGGAGGTAAATATTGACCTGCAAAGCCGAGCTGGGGATGAGGAAGATACTTTGTCTGTTTTGTCTTACAGTAGCAAACACCACAATTCCCCCCAGCATTGCCCAGTCCTTGGATTTTGCAATGGGAAGAATGCAGATTAAGGAAGTTTGAGGATGTGGTCACTGTGCACAGGGAGACACACCCAAAGTGCAGCACATCCTCCTCCACTTGTCTTTGCCCTTTCAGTCTTTAGATCCTTTTCAGTGAGGTCACAGCTAAGAAAACCATATTTTGTCTCCTCTAGGCACTTTTTTCAAGTGCCATTAAAATCTATAACGTTCTGTCCCTTGGCCTCTTCTATAATTCATAAGTATTTTGTAGTTGTGATCTTTTATATTAAGAACTTCCAAACCCCCCTAAACTATCAACTTCAATCCCACTTAATTGCCTGCCTGCAGCATCAGAAAGCAAAAGAGATGAATCATTTATTCATTTATAAACCTTCTCTCCACAGCACATCCAAGCTTTGTAGATTTAAGAGCAACTTTCCTAATACCCGTAAGTTTAAAACGAGAATGTTTGTAACACAGAGCTATAAGCACTTCCCAGGCAATTGAGGCATTTTCCCCTTTGAATGTGCCATTTTGGTAATTCAAAGGCCAGCTGATGGTTTTTTTGGATGGGAAGGATGGGGTTTGGAGGGCATTTGTTGAGGCAGTTGTAAAGCCAGCCCAGATTCTGTAATTGCCAGAGCAAGGCTGCCGTGCTGCCCGCAGCAGCTGCAGCACTCCAGCTCTGTTTATTGATCCCTGTGATTCAGTGTTTGTGCTCATGGGCACAAGTCAGCACTTCCAGCAGATCAGCACAGGGGCTGAAGGATCAATCGCTCCTTCCCCCTCCTGATCCATTTTAATTGGGGTATCAAAGGTGCTGTAATCCTCTCTCAGGTCAGGAGATGTATTTGAAGCCGGGACAAAGCTGTGCAATAAAAGCAGAGAGATTCCCCTACGCAGATCTAAGGAAAACCTCCTCGTTCCAGGAACCCACCCCAAAGCAGCAGCCAGCGACGCTGAGCTCGCTTTCAGTGTTACAGCAAGCAGCTCAATAAATAAAGTGGTTCGCTTCCCTCGCCTCTCCCTTGGCAGCAGTGCAGGACTGAAAGGCAAACTGCAGGACAATGGTGCTCTGGGGAAATTATTAAGCTCAGACTCAGAGTCTTTATTTTGACATTCAGGAGCGAGCCAGAGTGCAGACATGTTACCAGGCATGTGAGGGCTGAGCTCAGGTGAACTTGAGCTGTGTCTTTTTCTCTCATGGAAAAAAAATCCTCTTTTTAAAAAAAATTCTCTTTCCATCCCTCACCGTGTTTAACCAATGAGAAATAATTTTAAGGGAAAAGAAAAAATGATTCCCAGAACAGCTGCTGACTGTTGCACTTGATGGAGAGGTGTAATTAGAGAGTTGGGATAGCAGCTTGTCAAAACAGGATTTTGTGGTCTGGGACTGGGGGTTTTTCTACTTTGTCACCTCTGCTTTTAGCCATGCAGGATATTAAGGCTTTCACTGTAGCTTCTTAGGATTTCCTGGCACATATCCCATGGAGAGAGCACACATGGGAGCCATGGAGAGAGGTGGAGGGAGAAAGGAGATTTCTCCAAGGATGGAGACATCTCCATCCTTTTGTGATGCTGCACATCAAGGGAACGCACCTGAGACTGTTTGGAGAGACTTCTCCCACCTATCTTGGTGGGAGAAGTCTCTCCATCTTCTGCTCCTAAGAACTCTTCCAAGGAAGTTGAAATTGATAAATCCACATACTCTAGGCTGTCTTCCCTCTGAAGAAATCATCTTGCCCTCAGGCTAGCGCTGCCCCTCACACACAACCTCCTTCCAGGGGAGCTCAGAAATGGCCCTGGAGAACCAAGAGAGGATTTTATCTGGGAAAGAGCTCAGAAGATTCTAGGCTGCCCAGCTGGCGCTCAAGAAGTGGAAGCAAGACAGAAGGAACCGCAGCTGCTCTTACTTCTGTCGGGTGGCAAGCAAGGGGTGGGGAGAGCCGGGTGGAGACCTGGACCCGGAGAGGAACTGCGTGAACAGAAGAGCCACAATGCAGGGATTTCACGGGAGAGCTGCAGAGTTTCCCCCGGGGTCACAGCCGGGTGGGGAGGACAGACCCTGCTGGCAGGAGGGGTGGCATCCTGGCTGTCCCCACGCCAGGATGGACAGAGAGTGGCTGCCACACCAGGCACCTCTGCCCCGCCGCCAGCGGGAAGGTGAAGGGAGAGCTCCCTGCCCTGATTAATTTAGAGTGGCCTGCAGAAAAATCGAGGCTGGAAATACATCCCTTGGAGCTTGGAGTTTGCATTCCAGGCACATTTTTATCCAGAGCCTTCAGGCCAGCTTCCAGCAACAAGGGCAACATCTCCCGGCGCCTGCTGAGCTTCCCGTGCCTGCCACCAAACTACACCTGGAGCAGGGGGGCTGGGACCTGCTGCAAGCTTCATTCCCTACTTATTCCAGAGGAAATCACTTCTCAAGGCCTCTACAAGAGGCTGCTGGTGAAGGGGGAGCCCAGGCAGCTGCTGCTTCTCTGGGCATACCTGCAATCCAGGGAAAATGCTGCTCCAGCAACCACAGGTTCATGGATGGTTTCAGCTTTCCCTGGGCCATAAAGGACATAGAAGTGGAGGAGAATTAAAATCTAGGAGGAGAAAGGAAGGTGGGGTTTTTTTAATGTGTGTTTCACCAGGTTTAGTTTCTTTGAGAAGTGGGGATGGTTTTGCATTTTGGCCAGCTCAGAACAGTTTCATGCTGTGCTGTGGGAGCAGAGAGATGTGAACCAGAAGCAAAACCGTGCCCAAAGTTGTCCAATATCAGACCTGGACACCTCACACAGCAAAGCGTAAACACAGGTAATTCTGAATAATTCAATTCCTCAAATTTTCCTTCAAAACTGACAAATTGTCCTCGTTTAATTTTGCGTTTAATTGCAACTGCAGCAGCGGAGTCATGTTAGTGATCTTAGATTAAAAAGGCTTCTGTTTACACAAATTGGGTAGCACATCCTGTCACCCTATTTACACCCAGAAACAGGCAAAGATTCGAGATCTTATTAAGTACATTTGAAGTGAAGTTTGAAGTGCTGAATCCGTGACAGGGATTTGTGAAGATGGGAGCCCCGAGTGGAAAAGGTATCTGGGTAAATGAAATAATTAGGGAAAAAGTGTCAGCACACGAAGCAGGGGAGGGACAGAACAAGAGAGGCAAAGCAAAATGCAGCTTGGCTGGGCTGGGAACACACAGCAGGTGTTTGGACAGCAAACAGGCATTAGTGGATGATTTTATGGCAAGCCTGCAGTGAAATGAGGGAATGCTGCAGATGGAGGTGAACTGATGGACAAAGATAGGTGCCTTTAAAAATTAACATGCACAGGAAGAGGGATTGAAGGCAGAGCTGCCATAAAACTGCAGAGATGGATGCAGAGGCATCAGCAAAGAGGAGAGTGGTAGGAGAGAGGGAGGGGAAGCGGCACACGGACTCCCTGCGGAGACGGCGATTATCACTTTCAGATAACTTTAATAGTCCGAGTCCTTGAGATGCTGTTATCAGGAGAAGGAGCTTGAAACGCAGGCCGAGATAAAGGGAACGGGAGCTCTGACACGAGCGGTGTAAGAGCATCCACCCCACCTCAGAAAGGCGATGCTGAGGAGGCTCAGATTGGATCTGCTGCTCCTGGGTGTCAGCCCCAGCACCCAGCACAGTCTGAGGCTGTGACAGATTTTCTTTGTGCTCTCGGACTAAACTTGCTGGGTTTGCAGTTTTCCTCTGAAAAACGGGATTTGAGCAGGTGACCTGGAAGTGGTTAGAGGACAGGAATGTCCTGGGTTTGTTCTATGCTTCTTATTTTACCTGTTTAGGTATTAAAATCCAAACTCTTGGCAAAGGTCTCTCCAAGACTCTTTTCCATGCTTTACACAGTTGATTTATGTATCTATACATTTTTATATATATATATAGGTAGTTGAAATTTGTAACAGAGATATAATTTTATAAATATAAGTTATACTACTCTAATCTGTATCTTGGTACCTCTGCCCTACCATTTAATCCTCTGATGGATTTATTGTCTCTTTATTGCTCATTACGTTGCCTGTGGTGCACGTATTGCTTATTTTCCCTTTCTTTTCTCATGGCTATGATGACCCCAGCTATTTTCTCACCTGTTATAGCATTCATTTCTCCTCCCCAACCTGATGCATCAGAAATCAAAAACGTGGTTGGGAAGCAATCAGAGAAAAAGCACCCTGTGAGTTCAAGGCATGGCTCTGCCTGATAAGTGTGTTATCCTCCTGTTTGCTGTGTTTGGCGTCCTGCAGGCTGCTCCCATTAGGAATAGACAGTGCTGATGGAGTTCTGTCACCCTCTGATGAGCCCCTGTTTGCTTCCAGGGAGTGTTCCCACTCCCGTTTCCCTGGGCAGAGCAGGGCTGGGGCTGTAGGAGCCCCCCCAACTCCCCTGACTCAGTGTTCAGTACCAGGAATGTTTTCCTCCCTTTATCTTTTCTGTGGCCCTGGGTGATGCCTCTTTGCTTCCTTTTCTTGCTGTTTGTCCCTTTTTGTCGTTCTTTTCCTCCCAAAGAGGCTTCAGAGCTCTTTGCCCCTGTGTGTGCAGGGAGGCTGCTGCACATGGATTGCTGACACAGCTTCTTGTGTTATTTTCCTAGAAGAGAATGTGGTTTTTTCAACTAATGACATAACCAGAGTTAATCCAACTGACAGGAAGAATCTCTCTGATTTGGTACCTGCTCATTGCACCTTGTTACAGGTGAGCTTCTAATGAGAGCAGAAGGGTTTTAGTGCTTCCTTCTTGAATTTCATACAATCCCAGGCAGGGCTGGTTGGAGGAGACCTTCAAGCTCATCCAGTCCCACCCCTTGCCATGGGCAGGGACACCTTCCCCTATCCCAGGTATTCAGCTGGAACAACAGCTCTGTACCTCCCTTCTTCCCAGTTTCTGGCTGACATGGCTTGATTATTTTGTATTTTTTCTGCTCTTTCTTTGTGTGAGAATTTGACAGTTGTATTAAGGAAACAGCAACTCGAGGGTTTAGGTGTTGCAGCCAGTTCTGAACGCGATGAAGTTGAGGATCAGATTATCCTCACCTGGTTGTGATGTGTGCCAGGCTCCTGCCATGGTTTCTGCTGGGCAAAAAATTAAAATACAGAGGGGAAAAAAAAGGAAAATAAATAGTTGAAAATAAGCAGCACTAAGCAGCTAGGAAGTTGAAATGCTCATTTTAAAGAGAGGCTCGTGTTTGTCGTATAACAAAGAGGAAGAACTCCTTTAATTAATATTAACAATTGAGAGCAGATTAGACCAAAAATACCCTATTACTGCTTTCTCTAATCCACCTCTAATTGTGTACCAAGCTATCAAGGAGCACTTAAACCCCAAAAAGCCTCGGCAAGAAGCAGAAGGCAATTGTCTGCTTCAGCATCTCCCACACTTGGACGTGGAAGTCATCCAGCTCTAATTGCCTTTTATTTCATCCTTCCAGAGCCTTCACAGCCCTGCAACAGTTTGGGGAGTTAAATGGGGTCTGTGGGGTGCAGCCAAACACCCAGAACTCAGGAGCTGCCACCGAGGAAGAAATTTATCCCAGGGGGAGAGGACTGAGTTGGTCCTTCTCTGGATTTGTGCAGAAACAGAACATCCTTCGATGTTATTCAAACACTTTGCCTGAAAAAATGTGGATCTGATTACTGCTCGTTTGCATTCCTTTTTCCTTAAGTTTGGAGAAGGCAAAGCTCTCCAGTGAATTAATTAATTTCACTCCATTTTGACAGAGTGCTTAAATCAGCTCAGAAGTGCCACAGCTGAGTAAACCCAGCTCGCAGGCTGTGATTGCTGCTTTTGGAAGGCCCAGCTCAACAGCAGCAGCAGCTGAAACACAGCAGCCAGGAGAAGCACTTCATTAGAGAACTGTGGCAACACTGCTGCAGCCTGGGCTGCTCCCGCAAGAATCCGAGGCTTTGAAGAGGGATAAGGCATTTCTTCTTTGCGTTTGTGCTTTCGTGATCCGATGGAAGGTGTTCCACTGTGTCCCGGGTGTGGTCCCTGTTTAGTTCCCCAGCCCTGTGTGCATCCACAGCAGGTTGGCATCCCACAGACAGATGCTGGAACCCCGGACACAGAGAATTCCAGGCTTTCTGCGCCGACAGAAAGTGATCCACAAAGATAATTCACTGCATTTGGCCTGAGGCCTTGGGAAAGGCTACCAAAACTGAATGACAGCATTGAGTCTGTGAGTGAACAGAAGTGTGTGGTATCTTTATTTAGAGAAAATAGAGAAATTTAGAATTTAAAGTGGTCAGTTAAAATAATATATATATAACAAGATGGAGGGTTTAGCACATAGTCGTCTTCTTCTTCACAAGTTCGGGTGATTTTGTGTGATTGGTTTGAAAAGTCCACAGTGTAAGACATGAGTGGCTAGATATCAGGTTAAAAGTTAAAATAAATTTGTTGGCATCTCATCATTAAGTAGTTTAAGTTTAAAAGACCTTAAAGACTTTACTCTGTACGCTCCATTTTTTGCCTTGTTAACTCAATATGCAAAAGCACTCACGGTCAGTGAGGCTGTAACTGAGATAAGAAAGAATAAACATCAAAGTCCNTTTTAAAATATAGTTATATCTAAATACGATACAAATTATATATATTTATATAACTATATACTGTAATTCTATAAGTTATGACTATATATATATATTATATATCTTGCACTTAGCCCTCCATCAACCTTTTCTGTGACAACCTGGCATGAACTTTGTCCCAAAGGAAATGTACATTGAAAACCTTCTTTGCAAATGTACATGTCTGTGAGATGACCTGACAGGTTTCTAGAACAGACGTGTTTTCCCATATTGATCCAAGTGGACACAATCTGTGGACCAGCTCCTGTGAAATATGGATTCCTTCCTTGCCTGCCATTTAATTTTTCTTTTTTAAGAGCAGCAGGCTTTTAAGATGGAATCACAGATCCTTCTGCCTTTAATTCCTGCACCGGGTATTTTCATGCTTCATTGTGAGACAAAAATTCAAATGCAGTCACCTACAGCTTAGAGATGGAAATTGCATTTGTGTCATCCTTCTCACTGCTGTGTTTTCCCAAATTCCAGCTCACAACCACAGCCATCAACCTCATCGACCTGCTTAAGTTCTGATCTTCTAGAGACCTGCCCTCATTGTGACCTCTTCAGAATCAACACCCTCCCCTCTGCAGGCAGATAAACTTCAGTTGTCCCCCAGCTCCCTCTTCCCTCTTGAATTATTTACTGAGGTCATGAATTTCTTAGAAAATCGGCCAACAAGACACGGAGAAGTGAAGAGAGCCCTTTGTAGGTCTGTGTCTGGGAATTAATTTACTGCCTTGGGTTGGGAAACGGCCAGAGGGAAGATGTGAAACCCCATACACGACACAATGAAATTGCTTCTTGTTGCTCCTTGTTTCAGGTCAGGCAGGTTATTGTGCCTGGAAATTTCTTTTACGCAAGATCCAGTTGCTGCAGACGACAAAGTAATCAAAACCTTGGGAGCCTCTGCAATTTACATGGAAAAGCAGAGATGATACGGGGTCAGTCCCTCACCTCTGCTCCACTCAGGCCAAGATTGCACCCAGGATGACTTTGAAGAGGTTCTGTCTAAAACAGACCCAAGGAAAGAGTTTAGCAGCAGGAAATTGTGATCAGAGGGGAGAGTGCAGGGTGAGGTCCTGTGCTTGCTCTGAGGCTTTGTGGCAGCATCTGTGTTTTCCTGATCCTATCTGGAAAAAAGAATAATCATTTCTGGGTTTAAGTTGAAATGGGAGAACTGAACAGCGCAGGTAATTCTAAGGGTGTGATCCAGTGCTGTTCCATTCCCATGGCAATTCCAAAGTTCTAGCGGGCAAACAGCACATTTTAGCTCTTCTTTTTTTACAAAATCGTATGGATTTGCCTTAGAGTTCAGTGCAGCCTCTCATGCTGTGAAACTGAGGGTTTCTGAGCAGACCAGCTGGATCTGTGGATTTGCCAGGATGGAGGGCAGAGGAGCTGTGGGATGGGCTGCCTGGGAGCTTTGGCCATCCCCATCCTTGGGATTTCAGGGCCTGCTGAGGAAAAATCCTGAGCCAATGTATAGGGGTTGAATGTGAACCCTCTTAAGTCCCTTCCCACTGGGGAATCTTGGGATCCTGTGATCTGTTTGATAGATACTATAAAGGCTTGCTATTATTTCATGTCTACCATTCATTCGACAGTTCATGGGGTTTTTCTGACCTCTGTGAGCCCTGAATGAACCTGTGAAAATGTGAAAGGGAAAACATCAAATTTCTCCTGTCTGAAATGATCTATTTATCTTGCTGTGGCTGCCAAAGTGAGAGGCACAGTCCCATCTGTCCTGCAGCCCTGGCCAGGCTGCCCAGCTCATCGGGGCAGGCACTGAGCAGAGGCTGCAGTGGAGCAGTGCCAGAGAATTTATGGATGAAATAAAAGCTGGGAAAACATGGGTGACTCTCACAAAAGCTGAGGGAAGTACAAGGTCGTTGTGAGGATGACAAGAGCAGACCCAGGACTGCAGTTCCTGCACCATTATTGAGGTGTTTGGGGTTTTATTCTCTGCAGGAGTGGCAGCAGAGGTGACCTCTGAGTGAGGGCTCAAAAGAGGAAAATCAGGTCTCCTTTTAGACTCTGAGAGGAGAATTGTTTCAGTCCATTAAGCCTGGCACGGAATGCAATTCCAAACAGGGAGGGGTGAGCTGGCATCCCAGGGCTGGGCCGGGATGGGAGCAGGGCCGGGATCAGCCTCTCTGGGTCGGTTTGTGTTGGGAAGAACAGGGCAGAGCAGAGCTGCAAGCAGGGAAGGGATTCTGCTGGAGCAGTGAGCCAGAAAAATGATCTGTGAAGAAGGATGGCTGTCAGTGAGGAGGTTTGGGATTTGTCAGGGTCAGAGAGAGATTTCTAACAGCCCAAGACAGAGGTTAATAAAGATCAAGATGAGCACTTTGCAACGTGCAGTTAAAAAGCAAAACTTGCCTAAGAAAGACCTTAGAAACGTGCAGGAAAAAAAAGGACAGAATTTGCTGTAACTCTAGCAGAACCTACATCAAATAACATGAAAGATGGTAGGACCTGTCTCTTCTTTGGGGGTTGGAATGAGATGGTCTTTAAGGTCCCTTCCAACCCAAACCATTCTGTGATAAACACAGGTTCTGGGAAGCAAAGGCACTCTTAAATGGTTGCATCTATCTAAGAGATCGTAACTTCATCTCCCTCTCTTTATTCCCATTAAAATATTTGGAATAAACTGTTGGTGAGACAATACTGAGGATACAATCCCAGTACTACTAATCAGGACCCTTGGACAGCACAGCCAGGCACAGAATCCATCTCTATTTTACTCCTTGAATCCAATTAATACCAAATGGTTTACCAGCAATTAAATAGTTGATGTTTAAGTATTAAAAATGTTCAGGAGACAAATATTTGAGGAAAAAGAGGCTATTACAGGCACCTTCTCTTTGCACATCGCTTTATTAATCTCTTTATTGGGAGAAACAAAAATGAGGGAAGAAAACAAAAGCTTTTTCTTGGTGCAAATTGGCCACAAAGTGAATCTTTAAGAGGTGGGTGAACCTGAGGTACAGAGGAGCTAATTGCTGCTGTCCAGGCTGGGCAGTACAGACAGACCTTGCTAAAAATCCCTGCTGCAATAACAAAATCTACAGTGAAAAATTCAGGTGTTGTAGCAGACATTTGTGAAAGAAAGCCTTACCTGCAGTAAAATACCTCACCAAGGCTTAGAGTTTTAAAATTCAAGCAAAGTTACCAATGGCTATTTATGTTCTTAAAATAATGGTTTTCACAGAACCATTTCACAGGACTTCTAAATGAAGTTTAGAGAAGCAGCTTGAAGATGCATAACGATGAGAAGAGACCATTGTGGGAAAAACAACTGTAGAACAGTTCCTCTCACTGTTGCTGTGTGAATGTTTATCAGGGGGACCCTGATGTGGTGGTTATTCACCACCCACATCTTCTTGGTGATTTTGCAAAAATTGCAATGCCGTTCCCTTCACTTGCCACAAATCCAATTTTTGCATTGTTTATTGAGAAGTTAAAGAAATTTCAGCAGCCAGCTTTGGTGGGAGCCTGCCCGTGGACTTTCAGGTCATTTCCAACCCAAGCCATCCTGTCATTCTGAGGCTGCAAAAGGGTTTGGAATTTAGGATCCTCAGTTGGGTCCACTGGTGGGAATTCATCTCTGGAAAACCCCTGCCTGTGACAAAGGAGCTTTTGAGAGATTCAACAGAGGACAGCAGCCAAGAGGGCTCTGATATACGTTGAAAACAATGCTGGGGCTCTGCTTTTCTCTCTGATTTTGGTGTAGTTGAATGTGCTCAGTAATTATAATGCTGTGTTCTACTATAGGGGGGAGAAATGTTAATTACACTCTATACAGATATTTAATCACTTTATGTGATGCATCTGAAGTCCGTTCCCTCAATCTGATTATCAGAACTTTTTCCCTGAGCTTCTAACTTCAATTATTCCCTCATCACTGCTCTGCTCTTCCTTAACGCATGGATTACATGATGGGACAGAAAACAAGTTCTGGGAGGACTAAAACAAGTTTTAGTCGAGGGAAAAATCCCACAAGTGCTTTTACTGCAATGCTTTACAAGCAAAGCAACTTCCTTTCCAAAGTGTCTTCGCACCCTCTCTCAACGCAGAGGAATTATACAAAGACAGGGGTATTTATTAGCAAAATATTTTCTTTTCCTCGATCCAGTGCTGGTGTAAAAACCTATTTGCTCTTAGGTTTAAATCATGCTTTAATTAGGTTGTTCTAAAGTCACCTGTGACTTTATTAATCTTGCACAAATAATAGTTGCTTCCTGTACGTGGTGGCTGGAGAATAGTGGTTTATATTTGTTCTAAACTGCTTGTTTTGTTAAATGAAGTGCTTGAGCTAATTAAAGATGTTTTTGGGGATGTCTCAGCTTTAGCCTAATAAAGGAGAGGCACAGGAAGGTGCACACAGACACTTCTTATTGCCCATAAATCTGTTCTTATTGCAACTGTAAACTTTGGAATGGAGTTTTATGGCTCCCATTCCATCAAAAACTGTAGAGGCTGTTACTGATGCCAGATATTTGAATAAAAGCAGTTTGGAATTTTGGGTTTGATTGGTTTTAATTGTGAATTATGCCAGAACTGCTGTAGTCATTACCTTAAAAACTATTTAATTAAAAGTAAGTATCCATCTGTGTGTATTTTCAAAGAGCCAAAGTGCTCTAAGATCTTCAGCAGAAGAGCAACACATATATTTATGTATCACAGGGTTTGCAAAACCCTTCCCTCCTAAGTTTTCTTCAGATTTCCTTACTTTGGGATATTTCATTTGCCGCTTTAATGATTGGTTTAGTCTCTATTTCTCACGTGTAATTTGAATTTTTTGAAATAACAAGCAGAAATGAAGGCCAGGGCTCAGCTAGCACGATCAATGTGCAGCAAGCCTTGGTCAGAGAGAGGGATGGGAGCTCCAGTCCTGCTCTGCCTTCAAAGAGGAGGGAGTCTAGAACACCCTGACTCTTCTGTCCACCAAACCTGAGCCTTTTTTCCCAGCCCTAATTGCATTTCTCCCTCTCTGAGAGATCATTGTTCTCCTGCCCCGTTCACTGCAGTCCCCAGCTTTGTGCCAGATCCATCCCAGAGCCCCGGCCAAGTCGCTCTCCTCTCACTCCCTGTTGGTTTTGCCTTTTTCACAATTATCCCGTTTTTCCTGTTTAAGTAAACACTTTTCCCTGCCCACGTTTTAATTCACGTCTTTGGCTCCCTCATTTGTCAGTGTCCTTAATCTTTTTCTTCTCTGGGATGAGCTTATCTCTTCTCTCACCTCCCTTCCCCCACCTAATTTTTCAGGAAATCTGTCCCTTGATCGCTCCTCTTTTCCCCCCCCCCCCCTTCCACTGGCCCCCCCCCCCC
>WAAG01026764.1:27246-66961 GCA_013390105.1 Tichodroma muraria | reverse complement strand
TTGGTTTTTAAAAATAAATTTTTTTTTTTTTTTTTTTTTTTTTTTTTTTTTTTTTTTTTCCCCCAGGACAGGATGCAACTTAAAGTGTATTTGCGTCTCCCTTAAACTACCTTAAAGTGTATTTGTGTCTCCCTAAAAGTGACATTGATAAATATTGTCCATCTGATTTAAATACAAGGGGATTGTGGTAATGCCCTGGGAATATTTTTTATTGCTGTTATGTTCTGTGATCTTGCAGGAATGATACGTTTTTATAGAAATGTGGTGGTTTTGTTGCCCTTTCCACCAGCCCAGCTCAGCGTTTCTGAGCTTTGCCCTCCCAGCCCATGTGGTGCTGCCCTGTAATCCAGGATGGGGCTTAGGAGCACCTGTGTGCCCTCCCCCAGGCAGTGCATCTGTTAATGAGGAAAACTAATTACTTAAAAGCTTTCAGCAGGATGGGGTTGTGGAGTATAAATAGTCATGAAGTGCTCTTGGTGCTCTGTGTTTGTGCTGCTGCCAGTACAGTGGGGTGGAGGGGAGTTACCCTTTGCTGCTGCTGCTCTGCTCAGATGCTTCCTGTGGGGAGAAAATTCTCTTCTGAGCACCCAGAAAGGGGGAAAAATAGAAAAAGTTCCAAGTAAAAATGCACTGGATGATGACCCCAGGTGATATTAAAACTTAAGTGAAGCTGGCATTGAGTCTCTATTGGCTTCTTGCTGTTGCATTGAGCTATCAAGAACGAGCCGTTTTTCTTCCACTGGCTTTCTTACGTGGTGGTTTATATTTTAAAATGAGGTTTAGTAGCTTGGCAGCATTTATTTGCTGCCGAAGCAGTTTAATGCTGAGGTTACATTGCTCTCACAGGCAGCACAGAGCTGGAAGCCATAAAATGACCCCAGTGTCAGGGGCTGGAGAGGCAAAGTGGCAGCTGGAAGAGGCTGGGGTGGCCCTGGGCAGCATTTCCCTTTTCTTACTCCATGCAGAGTCCCAGCAGGAGCATCACTTCTCTCCAGGGAAGTCCCTTTCTGTCCCTGAACCTTGCCCATGGAGAGTTCCTAATCCTTGGAGAGCCTCACAAGCACAGGTTGCACATTAAATTAAACTTTATAAATTTTGAAGGCACATTTTTTGCATCTGTTGTTCTTAATTGAATTATATCTATAAAAATCCAAACCACACATGCAGCAGTTTTTGTTTGAGGATCTCCTGGCACTGGGCACAGGTCAAGTGCCCATTTTAGTTTTTATTACTTTTTGAGAATTTTAGAGGTGGCTGTTCAAGCAAATTTGTTGAAATGTTTTTCAAACTTGGCCAAAACATGCTCTGGAATGGTTCAGCTTGTTTGGTGTCAAAAATTGTGTGTGCAGTGATGTAGAATGGCTGGGTTTGGGTTTGTTTGGGGTTTTTTTGTGCAACTTGTGTATGGAAAAGGTGTTTTCTGTGATTATTGATGTGTCATTCTTATGTCTCTCATTGTCATGGTTGGTATTTGGTCAAAGGTTGGACTTGATGATCGTGGAGGTAATTTCCAGCCTTAATGATGCTGTGATCCTGTGACTTGGAGGTCCTTTCCGACCTCAGTTATTCCATGATCTTGTGATTTTGAGTGGAAAAGCTGAGCTGGTGTGAGTGCACACGTTGTATTTAATGTATGACTACAGACAGATCAAACTGCAATGCCTGTTTTTAAAATGAAGGTTTTCCCTTGTGCTCCGCGAGCTCCTCTGCTTCGAATCCCAGCCTGGGAGCAGCCAGGCCTGGAGGAGCAGAGTTCCCAACAGTCCTTGCTCTGTTTGTGGTCCAGCCCAGCCTCAGCATCCCCCCAGGGCACTTCCAAGGGCGTTCTCCTCTCGTGCAACGCTGCTCTTGTTTCATGAGAGATTCCTGCGCCCCTGGAGAGGGAGTGCTGAGTAGAACAGCCCCACTCCCACCTCCGTGTGGGGTCCCAGCCCCAAACACGCCCCAGGTTGCCACCAGTGCTGTGCCTTAATCACTGCATTAATTGGGTGATGCTGCAACACGTCAGTCACGCACCAGGCAATCCACTGAGCAGCTGGGGCGAGCTCCAGTGGGGAATCTGCCCTGTCTACTATCTGTGAAAAAGGGATTCTCTTTCCTGCCCTCCCGGCAAAGTATAAACAGCTCTTAAGTGTTGTAACCCCACTTATTGATGGCGTGTTACCATTAATAATTATTAGGTCCTGCATAGGCTTGTATCACAAACAACTGAAAGCGTCCACGGCAGGAGGTGGAATGAGGTACAGAAACCTTTGCTGGCGATTAAAGCCCACCAGTGCAGGATTTATGAGGGGCAGAGGACAAAATAATTCAGAGAACACACAATAACCAGTGACAAAATTAGCTATTGACAATTACTTTGACTGTCTTTTGGAAGAAGAATGGGGGGCTCAAGAGAATATGGATCCATTTTCCCTTGTGTCTGTAGGATAAATATATGGAAAAAAAGAAGTGTTTTAGCAGCAGAAGGTAATTCTGGCCACAGTCTCCCTGGGGGCTCTGGGACACTGCTGGGATTTGCTTTCAAATCTGTTTGGGTCTAACTGGTTGCATTTAGTTTTCTGCTTCTATTGCTCTGGATTCCTAGTGCCACTTGGAGCTGCCAACATGGAAAATGGATTTGGGAGGCTGAGCACAAACAGCTGGGCAGGTTGGGGAGATATGGAAATTCCCATGAGAAGCAGGGCAAGGCAGAGCCCAGGGCCACACACGGAGAGCTTCTGCCTCTTCTGAAACCAACTGCTGCTCTTAGGAGCATTTGAAATTATTTTTAAATTCCCTTTCCGGGTAAAATCAAACTTTAACAGGCAAAGTTCCCATGCAAACTCTTACAGAACGAGAGGACTTTTTTGGTGTCGTTTTGGTTAACAGGACACCTTTAAGAATAGATTATCCTGAAAGCAAGTTTTAATCAACATTAGGTGGCTGGTCTCGCTTTGCTCAATTTTATGTGGTTGAGGGACTAAAACTGAGCTGCCCATGAGCTCCCTCACCTGCATTAATTGTGCAGCATTGCAAAAGCAGAAGAGCAGCCTGCAGGTGACCGCACCAAGTTCCACCATTTTTCAAAGAGCAGCTGAAGCAAGTGTGGTTTCATTTCTGTTTTCCATGCCTGGAGCTGGTTGTGGCTCCCACAATGGGCAGTGCCCCAGCGTGTGACACACCAGGGAGGGCACTGTGGGAGGATCTCCTGGACAAGCCTTCCCGTGTACAGTAAATACTTGATCCATGGAAAATGAAAGAGTTGATGTCGCCGTGCAGCCTGGGAGCTGCCCAGTGGGAACGGCCTTTGCCTGCTGAGCCCAGAACTGAGCCACCCAAGCTCTCCTTTCCCTGTTTTATCCTCTCATTGTTACCTTAGCCTGAATTTTCTTGCAGGCAAACACTGCTTGCTTTGGTTTTTTTCCTTTCTTTCTTTGCCTGCACATTGCCTTGAACAACAGCTCCTGACCTACTTCTGTCTTTTAATTGCTGCTGCAATATGAATTTTAATTCCAGCCAGAGTCCAGATGTATTGAGGATGCACAGCACATGCCAGGGCCAGGCCATTTATCTCCCAGGCCAGTCTTTCCCAGCCCTTTGAATCCAGGAACCCCTTAACCTTTCTGAAAAAAATATCTGAAGCCATCATCAGGTATTTCGCTGTTGTCTGCTGATGGGAAATGGAGATAATAACTGTTAATCTAAATGCTAATATGTATTTTCTCTGACAGCTTAGTTGGTTTTACTGTTCTTTAACCTTTGGCTGAAAATATTAATGGAGATGGATGTGAGCCTTGTGCTTCCACCCCCCAGTGCCTCAATGAACCTGGGCAGTGACAATTTATAGGAGTCTATTATTATCCTTTATATTTTTATTATTATACTTAATGCTTTTTGCTTCTTTTCATGGCTATTTTTTGGGAATTATGGACATTAGAAGATGAGTGGGTGACTGAAAACTCAGTATTCTGGATCTGGGGGAGATCACAGCTTGATGAATAAGGAATTAGGCATAGCACTCTCCAAGAGGGTTCTTTGAACTTTGTTCCTAAAAAAATATCCTTTTTTACTTTTCTGCACTCGAGAAGAACCATTGGCTACAGGTGCTGCATTTTGAGCATCTCAAGAATTTCCTCTCCCAGGGGACATTGTTTTGCTTAGCTAAGATCTCCCTCTTTTTATTCCACAGAAATGGGAAGTGAGGGCAAGTTATCAATGTGTCTTCTACTCAAATTAACTCTCACAGAATTAAAACTGAACTGAAGAAAAGCTTTAATTTTAATCATTCTGTGGTTGTAGCTTGTGAAGGACTCGGGAATCCTTTGGGAAGGGGGAAAAAAGCATATTTAAAAACATAAGCTGGTTTAGCTCAGGTTTTTCTAAGATACACTAGATTTTAATTAAACAGGAGTTTAATTATAATAATTAATAAGTAGAATACAGAAAAGGAGAGCTGCTCATACTCTGGAGGGTCAGAAAAAGATGAGAAAATTTGGGCTACAGCCTCACACAAGCCCTGGGAATGTGGCTGGGAGGTAAAGTCCGGGGAAGGACAGCACATGGAGGAGGATCCTTCCCTCCACCATTCCAGTATCCTCTTTCCCATAAATATTTTCCAGAGTCTTTTGCTTGCTGGTCACTCTGCCAAGGGAGGATTTAACAGCACAGATGCATCAAATCATTATCCCAGTGATGTATTACAGGTACAATGTGTATTGCAACCTGTTCTCACAGCAGCCAGAACGTTAGTGCCTGATATTATTACTGATATTTGATGTACAATCCAACTCTATTTAATTAGTTCACTAAAATGCATTTTCTGCCAGAGATGTGGTGAACAGGAAGGAAAATCACCTTCCTGGAGAAATGCCTCATAGCAGGATGACTGCAAAAAGCAAATAGCAGAGTCTGAGAGGCAGAAATTGAGCACATCAACCCTGCAGACCCCCACCCCAAAATCTGTGGAACCTTGTAGCTGAGATTCTGGAATACAAGGCAGCAATTTAGCTGTAAAATAAAACTCTTTAAAAATAAACTCTCATGATATTACCTATAAACACTTTAGAACACGGATTAATCTGGTGTTTATGGGTAAGGCAGCAGAAAGATGCTTCTGTGCTTAAAGAAGTGTTTTTATGTTTGGGTAAATGACCTGTTCCTCGTCCAAAGAGCTGCGGCTTTGCCTTAAACACAAAATTCAGCTGTGGCCTGGGGAGTCATCCCTGCCACAGCCACACTTCTGTTGTCTCCTTGGTACTCACACTGGCAGTGGCACTGGGAGATCATTAAGAAAGGTTTCAGCTCGTTTTGCGTCCTCTGTGGAGAGGAGAGCAGGACTTTGGCCCAAGCTCGGCTTCGGTCTCTGGACTCCTCTGAGTGGTTGATGGCAATTTGAGCACTGCTGTGCTGCCCAAAGCCAAACCCTCCCCGAGCAGCACACAGAGCTTCCCCCAGCAGCTGAGGGATCAGAAACAGCTTCCTCCTGCTTCTGTCCTCTGGGAAACGTGGGCTGACTTGGTTGCTGTACATGGGAGGAGGATGCAGGAGCCAAACACCACTGCAGGTCCTGTTCTCCCGCAGCTGGGAAGGTAAAAGAGCTTGGAAATGGATCTCTGAGCCTTATTCCATGGAACCAGGAGATCTTCTCCTGCTCAGGGCTCACTGGGGGCTGTGAGAAGGGCCCCACTCGTGTTGGTGCTGCTGCTCTTCCCCGCGAGGCTGGGACAGGGAGGAGGGGATGCAGCGGGGTGGAATTGCAGCTCCTGGACCACTGCATTTGGGAAGGTGTCCCTCCCCATGGCAGGAGATGCAATCAGGTGGCCTTTAAGGTCCTTTCCAACCCAAACCGTTTGAGGATTCTGTGATCCCCCCAGTGCCTGGTTGGGAATAGTCCCCCTCCTAAACTGTCATTCCCTGCAAAGCTCTCCATGATCAGATGCACTGCTCTGGGAATGCTCATGGAAGCCTCCAAGGGAAGAGGGCTGGACGTAGGATTCGTGGCTTGTGCAGAGTGAAAGAGCTGTTTTGGGGGCTCCTTCCACCAGAAAGGTTAGAGGGATCCAGAGGGGAGGAACCTGAACAGGGAGCTGCAAGGAAGCTGTGCTGCTGCCTGCCTTTCCAGGCTGGTAAATGGAGCCTTGCCTGGGTGTGGCAGCTGAGGGAAGAGGGAGAAAGGGGTGTTTTCCCTCATCCCGGGACTGTCTTTCCAACCCTTCCAGCCTGGATGGGAATGGCAGGACACCATGGAATGATTTAGTCTTAATCACCTGTGCTCGTTTCCTGTGTGGCTCTGCAGCGAGCTGCTCTGCCATGTCCAAATTCCACTTGATTGCTTCTCATGTTCTTTCTCTTTCCCTTTGTGCTCCTCGGGTAGCAACTGCATTTTAGCTTGTTTTCAGCAGTAATATTTCCTGAGCCAGTTCCTTTCTTTAATTTGTTGTTGTTTTGGTGTCTGACACGTCCAGAGCTCTCCCTGGACTCCAGAGGCTCTGTGCAGTACAAGTGTCTTGAACGCAGTTTATTTTAATCAGGCCTCCCAGAATTCAGTGAATACTTCAGGTCAATTCCTCCAGTAAATCTGAACACATTCAGCAAAAACATGTGCAGCCAGTGCTCAGACATAATTGCCAACAATTTCACACCCACGGAATCCTTGCCTCTAACATTCCCAGAGCCCCATCTTCCCCATCCTGCTTTGAGCAGGAATCTCCCAGTTGCTAAGGGGATGGAATATTTGATGCAGCTCTAAATGAAATATTTCCAGCACCACGTGCAGAATTGCCTGTGTAGTTTTCTGGTTAATGTTCTCTGTATCAGAGTGGAAGGGCTGAGCTGCAGAGAGAAGCTGCTCTCTGGAGGTCTGGGGGCCAGGTTCGATCCAGGCACTATCCAGGCATTCAAAATATGAATTGAATCTGTGTCTGCTGCGTTTAACTGGAACTCTGACAATGGCAGGCTGTCACAGGAGACTTCCACTCCTATTCCTGACTCAATCAGCCAGTCTCATGCTTCTCCTAAGATTACCATTGCTGTAAATAAAGTCAAGCTCATTCTCCTTTTTCTTTCCTATTCTAAGGAAACGGGAGAGGCTGACTTTACCACCCTGCATCCAATTGACCCCAAGCCTCAGGGGGAGTTTTTTGGTTGAATTGGAATTAAGTATTTCTTTTTTTAGCCAAGTTGTGGTTATTGATGCTCTGAATTTTACAAAACAAAACATAAAAAACCCAGCACTTCCCATGTTTGCTGCCCATTCCTAAATCCTTGCTATAGGAGTATTTATCATAGTCTTAAAATAACAAATACACCTAATCAACTTGGGTCCCCTTAAAATTCTACAGACACAGATCATTACTAGGCAGAATACTGCAGCACACCACTAAGTTATGTTATTGCCACTGTATTTTCCATAATGTATCCTGTTCCTTATGCAGCCTTGTTTTTCTTATGCCCCGGTTTTTGTGCTGAAAAGTTGTTTGCATTAAGCTGTTCACAACTCTTGTTTTCTTTTGTGAGTGATCTGTGGATTGCAGCTCAATAATGTTTAAGTAGATGGAATTATTTCTTGCATTTTTGTAGTGATCTGTGTGTCCATATACTATTCCTGAATTGGGTCCTCCTCTGGAGCTCATTAACTCTGCATGAGTCAGGCAGGCTCCACTGCCCATGGAAGTGCTTCCCCTTCTTTTGTGCTTGGGATGGCCCAGAGGGATCAGCGCAGGATCATCTGTGGAAGTGCTGTCCCACAGAAATGAAATCCCTCTAAAGCAGGGAACTGGGAAGTGCACACCTCAGTGCTGTGGAATCTTGGATGGGTTGCTCCCAGATGTTGTGTGGAAGGGTTTAACTGAGCTGCATGGGGTAAATGCCTCAAAAAATTCCATATCTTGTGGAAATCCCTGCTGTATTCCCATGGTTTGAGTTGGAAGGGACCTTAAATCCCATGCAGTGCCACCCCTGCCATGGGCAGGGACACCTGCTGTCCCAGGGTGCTCCGAGCCCCAACGTCCAGCCTGGCCTGGGACACTGCCAGGGATCCAGGGGCAGCCAGAAATGATAAACTGTGCCACTGCTGATGCTCTGTATTGGGAGGGCTCATTAACTCCCCAGAGCTGCTTCGGGAGATGAAAAGTCTCCTTTTCACAGTGCAGGAGTTTTAACTGTGCCCTGGCTAAAGATTACCTCAACCTGCTATAAATTGAGATGTTTCACTAATTGCTTTCTTGGTTCATTAGCCAAATTGTGAGTATGAGGGAAATGGAAAAGGGTCAGAATGAATTTCCCTTGCAATCCTTAATTTAAATGGTGAATAATAATTTAATGTTGAACAAAACATTTTGGGTGATTTGCTGTGCTGGAGCTCATTTTTTACCTTGGGATCATTTGCCACCTTTGAAGCTTTGTGGGAAAATGATCCTCAGCTCTGCTTCATTGTGATGTGACACCAGGCAAGAAGGAATAATCATTATAGAATAATAGTAATAATATCAAAATTTATACAGAAACACTTTGTCGTGGGAGGTCCCTTTTCAGATATTGTTTTAAGCAGTGAGATAAGAGACATAAAAGGCAAAAATCTTTAAAAGTTTTGCTTCTGTGGATGCTGTGGCTTTATTTCCATTTCAGCCATGAAGGTGTCAAAGCTACGTGTCCCTGGTTTCCTCTTTCCAACACTCTGCTAAAAACCAAAGATTAACTCTGAGCATCTGCAGGGAACAAATTCTACTAATTCATCAAAGCCAACGCTGTAGAATTTAATCTGTTTTATGAAATTCCTCCCATGGATTGTTGTGGCAGGGCTGTGGCACGGGAGGTCATTTGTGAGCTCTCAATTGCTGGTTGTGTGACAGTGAAAAAAGGAGGCCAAAAGAAAGGTTAAATTAAAGAAGCTGCTAGAAGCTGTTTATGTGGGATGAATGTATATTATCTAAATTAATGACAGCAAACCTCCAATTAGCTGAATATTGATGCAGAATCGGAGCTTTATAAGGTAAATACATGTTTTGTCCAGCCAAAGGATTGGGTAAGGAAGGGTTTAAGTGGGGTGGGGTTACAGGTAAATGAACATTTTCTCTTTATCGGGGCACAGTGACCTCACTGCTGCTGCTGACAAACTGTTAAAATAAATCTGTCATTGTTTCCCAGCATCAAAAAGGAGTGTGAAACTTAATGACTTTTCCCTCTAAAATATCCTCCTATAACATGGCATGAGCAAAAGCCTTGAATGTGCTGCTTTGTGTTTCAACAAACAACTTAATCTCCGCTCTAAAACAAAAATTTCCAACTCACACCAGTGCATGTTGGTTTGGCTTAAATAGACTTGTTTCTGTTTCATTCACTTAGAGAATTCCTCTGTAAAAGTACAACAAAAAGTGCTGCAGCTATGAACTTCTGTTGTGGTTTCTGCAGTTTATACATGCTAAAATAACGGTGTAATGGAGTGATTTGATCAATTTACTCTTTGGGAAGGGTAGGATTGTTGTAGATCATCAGTTACTTCATTATCCTGATTATGGTCATTGAGATTCAAGATTTAATTACACTTTGTGTGGGAAACATCTATTTTAATGTACCCAGGCACTTCACGTCATCCCTCTTCCTATGCATCTTCTGAATTTTGTGATTTTAGTGCATCTCTGCCTTAGTACTTCTTTTTTTTTTGACTTGCTTATGACTCCCAACTTATTTAGTGTCAGTATTTTGCAATAATGTTCCCCTTTCTGGGCCATTCTGGGAAGATACCAGTTCCTAGAGTACTTCTGCTCATTTAGGATGAGTTTAGGGAGACATGGAGGCATTGGTCTATTTTATTTGTTTATATTTTCTTTGATTTCTGGCTCTGCTCCTTTGTCACCCTAGTCTTCAGCCTTGTCAAGGTAATTTACACTGGTTTTTGGTGTTTTTTTTTCATATTATCGTCTTATGTAACTTAATCCCATCCTAATTTTGAGATGCCTGTAATATCAAGATCCCTTTTTTGAAAATTAAGCAGCACTCCGGATTACTCAGCACTTCTGTGCTGTGTATTTGTATTCAAAACTCACACACTTCACAGTTGCTATTTTTAAGTTTCAGGTACAAATGCAGCTTTTCTTGTCTTCACTGTTCTTTGCAGTTTTTTATTTATTTTTTTTTACCTGAGATTTTCTCTGTCCATTCTGTCCAAAAATACAGAGGCTTTTATAACCAACTTTATTCAGCTTTTAGTTGGGGAGAAAAAAACCAAACCAAAACAAAAAAACAATTTAAAAAAATCCATGAAAACTCAACTTTAAAAGCATTAACTGCTGTTCTGTTCTGGGGTGGATGGAGCCAGGCTTTCTTTGCAGCCTCCTCCTCAGTCCCCAGGGTTTTCCCAGTAAAATTCCCTATTTTCCTTCTCTCCAGTGCCTTTTCCTGTGCAGTTAGAGTGGGATTGTTTTTCATGTGAGGGCTTTTCTTTTGTTTGCTGTGTCCCCCTCTTGTTTCCCTGTTTGTCTAACTGGGATTGCTCTCCTGAAAGCTGAGGGACATTTCTAATACCCAGAACTGAAGACAAATAATGACATGTGTGCTTGACCCAGGTCACCAGCTGGTCACCACCCACCTTTTCCTTCACTTTTCCCCCTACCTTTGATCCCCACTGCTGTTTATTCTACATTTCTAGCAGGAGACATTTAGCAAAGGCTTTGGCTATAAGATGAATTCCCAAATCCATAGAGTTTCCTCATATTGTGTTTTCAAACTGAAATCCTCTTGAAAGGTCACTTGGAGGTTTGAAATACCAGAGCACTTTGATTGCTGTTGATTTTTCTCATGGTGATTGAGGAGCCATCAAGCTCATCAAGCTTCTCTACTGAAAACACAGTCACTGGTTAAATTTTCTGTTCTTGTTAAGAAAGAGCCCACAGAGCTTTTCCACACAGCTGCTGCTGGAACTGCTTTATTCAGGGATGGATATTCCCAGGAATGACACCTGGACCTGCCCACGTGGGGCGGAGGAGAAACCGTTCCATGTACATGCTGTAATTAAAGGAGAGCATGAATGAAATTAAAGGAGAGAACATGGAACAGCATTACATGTTCCATGTAAATGCTGTAATTAAAGGAGAGCATGAATCCACTTAGCCATGATTATGATGAGGGATTAATTTCCACAGGCCAGCAGTGTTTGAGGTACTCAGAGCCCAGAGCAGCTGTGGCTGCCCCTGGATCCCTGGAAGTGCCCAAGGCCGGGTTGGACACTGGGGCTTGGAGCACCCTGGGGTAGTGAAAAGTGGTGGAATGCGATGGGGTTTAGGTCCCTTCCAACCCAAACTATTCCATGATCAAAATCTCTGTATGATTAACTCAGAACCACGTCCCCAGGGAGGTGACAGGGTGACCTCTTTATTTGGAGGGCTGGTTTGTAAGGGGTGATGTTTGTTGAGTAAATAACTTTTGGGATCATGCTAATAACACGCTTTTAGTCATCCCATAGACTGTAGATGTGTTCTATGAGATAATGTATTTATAGGTTTGTTCACCAAGTTTGGCTCAAATAAAGTTCACTGAATTCACAGGTTTATAGGCAGTCCAGAAGGCATTCCAAAGAATGGATAATTTCAGTATAATAACAGTGGGTAATTTCAATATAAATAACCCTGAATTCACTCAGGAATGGCTGAAGATGGTTCTTTTGTAAAAATAGTAACTGTAGTCCTACCACCATCATAAATGCAAAGATCAAGTTGCTTCTAAGACTTTAGAAAAATAAAATTGAAGACTTCTGGCCAAATGGTGATTTCGCTCAGCATTGACCTCCCTACCCACGAGTTTGATGCTGTTTTAATTACGCTTTTTTAAGCAGAATGATGAAGTGTCTAAACGTCCCTGTGTCATCCCAGTGCTCTTTTCCCTTTGCCATCAGGATGTTTCTGTTGTCCCGTTCCGAGTTCATGCCCTTAAAATACTTTTCCACTCACCTTCCAGGCTTTGAGGATCCAGCTCTGCACTGACAAAAGGCAGAGGGCTGAGTTATGCTAGAAAGATACTAATATCATATAGTGAATTTTTTTGTATCCTTGGGAGAAGATAGATCATATAAATGAGGCAATCACTGCCGAGAAGAGAATTTAAAATCTTTCCTTTCTCCAGTACAAGGTGCCAAGCCTTTTTAAGGAAAAGGAAGATGGCAAGGGCTGAGTGGAGCTCAGTACCAGAAATATAATAGCTCTCTGTACCCCTCTTTGAAAAGCTGTAAGAGGGTTTTTTTTATGAGTGAAGAAGTAAATTGTGTATTATTTTTTTACAAGAAAATTAGCTTTTATTTATGTAAGGCAATCAGTGTTTATTATAAGTTAAACATTTGGAGAAACAGATTTTAAAACCCCCACATTCTCTCTTGGATTTACAATGAGGATTATGTGCTTGGTTTTCACCACAGCTGAATAAAACCTCATCCTTCAAAAAAAAACCTGTTAAATATTCTTCAATTCTTGTAAATATCCCTCAATTCTTATTAAATGTTCTTCAATTCTGTATAATCCTGTATCATCTTCTCTTTGGCAGCCACACAGCAGCTGTTGGCTCGCTGTCCCTTGATTAATTCTCTCCCTGTTCCAGGGTGGAATACACCTAGTTTGTTTAGTGAAAGGGAATATGGCTCATATTTAAAAATCCCTTTTAATGCAGTTACAGCATCTTTGCAGATTTAATTAGGTCTCAGCCCCTTCCAAATCGCTGAAGTCAAAGGTCCCATCTTACTTGTCCCTGAGGCATCGTTACACAAAGTCCCCAGACGGCCCCGAGTTCCTAAGCGATGACTTTACCATATGGGGGCTAATTACTTCTAATCTTACACATTGATGAGGCTGGATTTTATGTCTCTGAGCCACTGGGACTGGAACTGCCAAATTATCCTCTCCTGTAGCACAGGGGTTGTTTCTCCATTAAAGGGACTGGCTCCACAAATGACAATCCCTTCCCACCAGGCGCTCGTGTCTGAAACCTGAATTATTGCTGGCACAGGCTGCACCCGATGAGCTCCCAGTAATCCCCGTTAGGATCTCGGATAAGCTGCTGGGGCCTGGCTCAGTTAAGCCAGGGGAGGGTGAGCCCAGCCTGGGGAGAGCATCCCCGAGCCCGGCCTGGAGTGGCATCCCCGAGCCCGGCCTGGGAGAGTATCCCTGAGGCTGGCCTGGAGGAGCATCCCTGAGCCCGGCTTGGAGGAGCATCCCTGAGCCTGGCCTGGGAGAGCATCCCTGAGCCCGGCCTGGAGAGAGCATCCCTGAGCCCGGCTTGGAGGAGCATCCCTGATCCCAGCCTGGGAGAGCATCCCTGAGCCCGGCCTGGGAGAGCATCCCTGAGCCCGGCCTGGGACAGCATCCCTGAGCCCGGCCTGGAGGAGCATCCCTGATCCCGGCCTGGGAGAGCATCCCTGAGCCCGGCCTGGGACAGCATCCCTGAGCCCGGCCTGGAGGAGCATCCCTGAGCCCGGCCTGGAGGAGCATCCCTGAGCCCGGCCTGGAGAGAGCATCCCTGAGCCCGGCCTGGGACAGCATCCCTGAGCCCGGCCTGGAGAGAGCATCCCTGATCCCAGCCTGGGACAGCATCCCTGAGCCCGGCCTCAAACACCATCTCTTTCATTTAATGAGCAATAACTTCCATCAGGTCCTTAAAAGAAATGACTCAACACTTTCACTTTCTGAGAGCAGGGGAAAAAAATGTCTTTGGAGTCTATAATGCATGAAGGTGTTGGAAGCCTAATCTATATAAGCTGCCTTCAGCCAGGCCTTTTCAGCACCAGGGAAGAGAAATGAATATCTAAAAAGCAGCAAATAACTCCAATTGCACTCTGATTTCATGGCTGTGTGTGCTGGAGGTCAGGAACATAAAGTTGTTTATTTCTCCCCACAAAGCAGAGGCTGTTATCATAACCTGCGGTAGGTGCAGGTATTGCAAATTCCTCCTTCAGGGAAATATTGGACTTTATTACAGTGTTACTTCACACCATGTAAGCTGCTTTCCCTGCTTCTTTCTGTAGTAGTCTTCACCTAGCCCTGGAGTCGTGTCCCAAGAGGAGGAGGTTTTTCCAGGAATCTGAGAGTGAAGTTATAATAATTTGGGTTGAGCATTTACCAGATCTTAATCCAGCTCTGCCAATCGATAACCTTTGTTAGGAAAGGAGAGGGTTGGGAAAAATAAGGTTTGGAGCTGGTGGAACTTTTAGTTGTCCATTTGCAAAGAAATCAGTAACATCTTGATTTAGCTGCTGCTTTTTAAAAGGCAACAGGGAACTAAGGTGGAACTGCTCTCTGGGGGAAAAAAAACCCGAAACACCAAAAACCCAATAGAACCCTCAGACTCTCAACCTTGGAAATCCTGGGAAAATCCTAATATCACAAATCACAGCCAGAACCACCAATGTACACCCAAGGTACAGAAAAATCTTGTGCTCATTTCAGTATTTTATTTAAATCTAGAAAGTCCGTTGTAAATTAGAGAAATCCTAATCTCTAATTAATAAATTAGAGAATTTATTTTAAATTAAAATAGTTAGAGTCAGTAAACTTTCCTTAACTGTTGAATGAAGTATATAAATCTGCATTTATACGTCTATCAGCACATTAAATTTCTGGCCAAGGTGTTAATCCCCACATTCTTCTAACTAAGGCAGTGCTACATTTAGAGTAATAAGATGGTTTTAAATCAATTTTACGTAGACCAGACACATCCTCCAAAATCATGCTTTCAGTTTAAGTTGTGAGAAACATTTTTGACTTCTTATTTAAAATAAAGAGCGCTGGAATTTTTGGTTTGATTTTTTTTTTTTTTACATCATAGATAACTTTTATCCCACTAAGCACTAAAAAGTGCACGTACTTCTGAGTGTATTTTAAATTTTTGTTGCTCTTTAAAAGGGAAAAAAATTTAAAAGCCTGGGTTTTAATCTGTTTAAAGAGGACAAAACTTTAACCCAATGCCCTTGTAGATATCCCTGTAGTGTTTGTCTCTCCTGTTGGCTGTTGCTGGTTGGATTTAATTTACAGTAAATACTCCTGTTGTAAATACTGGCCTTTTTGCCTCAATTCCCTTGAATAATGCAGTGCTCTCTAGATTCAATCCCTGTGTGTCCACATCTGTTTAGCATTCCCATCATCCAGATTGCATGGATGGGTTTGGGGAGAGGAAGTTCAGGATCACTGAGCTCCATGTTGTAGGGTTTGAAATAAAGCTGGCCTGTTTTCTTCCTCAGGGTGGGACAGCTTCTGGAGTGCTCCCAGCCCACATTTATATTTGTCCTAGCAAAGACAGCTTTTCTCCACTTTCCCTTTGGATATAAGAGCCACCGAGGCACCTTTTTGGAGTGGATGTAAAAAAATGGTCCATTACAAACCAAAAAAAAAAAGCAAAACAAAACAGGCAAAACCACATCTCATCCTTAAAAAACCCACAAAAACCACACAAATCAAAAAAACCATCAAACTGAAATTGCAAATAACAAAAGTAACCGGGACTAATCCAATAGAGATATCCACCTGAGCCTATTGGTCCAAGAAAATCGGGATAAAGAGAAGATATGAGTGCAGAAAGGAGGAGAAAGGGTGCACCCAGTTTGCCTGAGGGCTGCAGCCATGTGGATTGGCTGTAAAGTTTCATATCCACCTTTCCAGCTGCAGCTTTCCCCAAAGAACTGAACATTCCACCTGAGCTTTGCTGCCCTTGGCTTTGGGCAGGACCTGACCCGGTCATGTCCCGCCCAAGCCTCGGTGTCACCAACACAGGTTTGGGAGCTCAGAGTGCTCCTTGTTGAGCCTGGAAGGGCTCATCCGTGTCCTGCTGGTCATTCCCAAGATTTGGTGGCAGTTGATGGAACAGGGAATATCAATAGTGACCAAAGAGGTTTCTGAAAGCACATTCAGCAAAGTCTGGAACTGGCGGCCCTGAAGAGACATTTGGGATCAATTCCCATCTCGAAGCACCCAGTGGAAAGGCTGGATTTGGAAGGGCCAGGATTTGGCTGGGGGAAGAGTGCAGCTGAGTTTTTTGATGGTTTGTGTGTTGGCTCTGGATCAGAGATTGTCGTGGAAAGGAACAACTGCAGGACAAACAAAGTGGTGCTGGTGGCGACTGTCCCCAAACACCTCATTTGCCTTGGAGAGAGGATTATTTCAGCATTTGGTTGTTCTGAGCTGCTCAGTTATCACTTCACAGGGCATTATTCCAAGCATTCTCTGCAGTAAAATCTGGGAATCCAGTGCTGAGTCTGTCACATTTAGGAGGGTGACAGCTCTGGCAGTGCTTTTCTCTGTGACCCCCAACAGGACAGATGTTGTACATGGTTATGTCTAAGGTACCCCACTACCAGGGTCAAGCAGTTGTGGCATTATTAGATTTTCTTTGTGCCCCTCAATTTCCATAATCTTACCATGTGATTCCCGTATTTTTTTAGAGAATGAAAACAGGAAAGTGAAATGGAAAATCCAGGCTGACAGGAAAAAGGCCACTCCATGAGAGCTGACAGAGCCCAGGAGCCCAGACCCAAATATTGGTCCTCACTCCTCCCCATGTCTCCTTTCCCTTCCCCTCTTCCATCTGCCCCCCGTGCTTCCTCCCAAGGGAAATGTGTCCTTGGATCAAACAGGGATGACCTGGGGAACTTCTGTCTGTGGCAGCCTCTCATTGCTACAAATCCATTGACTTTTGTGGTCAGCTTGTTGGGAGATCAGCTATTGACCATTCAGTCAAGTTGCTTGAAAGAGGCCACAACCTCAAAAGGCCCAGGTTGGGCATTAAGAAGGACAGGGCACAAATCAAATTCCTTTTGGAAATCAGGCTAAAAATGTGATCCAAGTAGAAGCCATGATGCAAAAGAGTTGTTAGGTTTTTTTAATTGTTTGGGTTGGGTTTTCTTCCCTTACTTGTTTCACATGCAGTAAATAATAATTTGGAAAATATCAGGACTTCTAAACCACAGGGACAACTTTTTTGCAGGGAAATTTGTGTCATGCCCAAGAGAATGCAGCCCTTTAAGTTTGTTCCTATATCACTCTTAGTGACATCATCATTCAAATGTAAAGGTATATGAATGACTTTATTCATGAAATAGCTCTTAAAAGACAACTATTATGAAAAATAACTATTCACATATTGAAATATTTTTCTGATTGCCTGGCCTTGAATTTGTTGGGAGGGGTGTGTGTGTTTTACAAATACAACTTTGGAGAACAAGGAATTAAAGGGAAATGCACTTTCTTATCCATTTGTTGCAGCTCTGATGTTGAATGCAATTGTTGTTGAATGCTGTAATTTAGGATCTGAGATTAGTTTTGCACGAGAACTGGAATCCACAAACAGCCACCAGGTTTGGGTGGTTGCTAGGCAGCAGCTGATTCCTTCTTGGAGAAGCAGCCAGGGCTGCCTGGGCTGGGTGCTGACAGCCCCAGCCCTGCTCCTTCCCATCCAGGTGACATCCACAGCCAAAAGAAAGCTGGAGAGAACTCCACATTTCATCCCAAAAAGCTGACAGGAGTTATGGGTTTGAGACTGCATCGATTCCAGACTTTCCTGCACCATTTCAGAGCTGAGTGATTAAAAAAGAAAAAATTGGCAATGGCCAATTGTCTTCTGCTGAATCTGGCGATAAATTCAACAGCCCCCATGCCCTGTTTTATGGTCATGACAACATTTTGTTTTAATCTCTATTATTTAATTTCTGTCTGGGTTTCTCCACCTGTTGCAATGGAATCCAAGAAGGGTAATTTCAAGATTAAACAAAGCGTGGGTGTGTAGTAAAAGCACATTGTGACTAGAGATTTGGTTTTCTGCATTCCCTTCCAAAGGCAGTAATTCACCAGCTGAAAAGTTTTATGTGGTGGAATAACTGCTAAGTTCAGCTGTTAGGTTTAGAATAGGGGCAAGTCCATGGCAACTGAAATGAATTAGAGGGAGCTGCAAAATATTCTTAAATTATGCAAAACAAAGCTATTTATGATCACACCAGTGACTTAGAAACTGAACTTTTGCGGCCTCATAGTTATTTAAATCTTGGCCGTTGTGTTTTTATCCTGTGAAAGTTGATTTTTTAATCTTGGTTTTATCCTTCTGCATCCCCTATTATCAAGCAGTTTGTGATCGCTGTAATCACAGCAGTTAATGTGAAAGATTTCCCAGAAAGAAAGAATAATCCCAAGTATTACACAAAAAATGAATGCTTCTATTGTACAAAAGTAACATGAAAAGTCTCTATTCAATCTGGCATGGCTGGAGCTCCAGCAAGTTTCATTTTGTTGTACAAATCGTTCAGTGTCAAATTTGGCTCCTGAACATCCCATTTCTTTGTTTTGGAAACAAAATGGGAGTGATAGAGATGTGGGCTGGAATCACTCCTTTGATACCTCCACAAAAACATCTGTGCCTACGGCACACATCATTTTCTGGAGTCACCGTTGTATTAAGAGTATTAAAAGGGAAAAAAAAATCAATAAATACCATTGTTAAGCCAAAGCATCCCAAAAAGTCCCTGCAGCAGGACATATATTGAGTCATGAAATGCATAACAGGCAGTGCACCTGTCCTCTCTGCATTTTTCTTTTAAAAGCAGGTAAATATAAGAAATATTGAATTGGGAGACCACACTAAAACCTCAAGCTCTTGTTATGCACAAGCAGCTCTGGGTAAATGTGTACATTTTGTAATTGCTACCAGTTCTGAGCAACACGGGCGGAATTTTTATTTACAGAATCCATTTTTGCCATCAAATTCTATGCGTGTTATGACCTTTACATAAATACTCATAATAACACTAAAATCACTCTCCATAAATAAAATTTTTTGGCTGCAGAACTGCTTTGCCTTTGTTTGCTTACGCATTGTATTTGTCATGTTTACAGTCACTTAAGAATTTTCTGGCTGTCTCAAGCATTCCTGCACTTCCAGAAATGGATGTGATCTCTAAAATGTGGGTTTTTTTAATGCCAGGTTGGGAAGGGAACTCTGTGAGGGGTGAAGGAAACCTTCCATCAGCTCTTTATGGAATGTTTCTGTTAATTGCATCTTTGTTTTGGGAAGATATTGGGTGCTCAGTGGTCAATAAACCAAATACTGTGACAGTAGGTACTAATGAAACTCAGTGCAAGGCTCTGAACCAGGAATTGTCTTCAGAATTCCCTAAAATTAGAAAAATTTAGGTTCTGATGTTGTCTGGACTCGCCTCCTTCCTTTGTCTCTGTCTCCTGGTTACTTTATTTCCTGTACAAACTTCTGGCACATCCAATGTTCATATTGAAATATTGAATATATTTATTCAGGTTGATCTAACCCAAAAGTCAGTGCTACAAATTTCTTACATAAAGCAGCCTCCAATGAGTGCCTTGCTTTTGGTTTTTCCCCTCTCTTGCTTCTCATGCCAGGCCAGTGACACTTCCAGAGCCTCTCAGCTTCTCATCTCCAGCTGATTCCCACTGATCTTCCTGCTCCCGCATGGTCCCAAACCTCACCTCCAGGGCAAAACCCCTCCCTCCCTGGCCAAAAAACTCCAAAACCCCTCCCTCCCCTCCTGACCCCACTGAAGGGTTTGGTTAATGAAATATCAGCAGTTTCCCAGAAGAATGAAATGGTCACCAAACAGGAACTTTGGCAAGAAACCAAAGGTGTCACTTGCCTTGGTGTGAGCAGAGGGTGCCTCATACAGGGATCAGAATTTCTCAGGATTTGCTAAAGAGGATTCCTTTTCTCAGAGGAGAATTTGGGGTTTTTTTTGTTGTTGTTCACACACAATCTCTCACTGCTTTGCCAAATCCTCTTAGAAAAATGTGTCCAAGTTATAGAAATGTATTGATGTCCCAGAATCATGGTGGGATGTATGGATAATATTGGATTGCCCAACAGCACATCACTGAAAATTTTAAAAAAAGTAAAAAAAAAGTAAAAGAAAAAAAGAAAAAAATACTTGGAGGAGAAAGGGAAAAGGAAGAAAGTGAAGAATTTTCTTAATTTTGTCTGTGTGATGGATGTGCTGGGGGTGATCCCTCTCTTTATATTATTAATTGGAGATAAAGAATAACAGCAATGCATAATGAAACCACCATTTTTTTCACTTATGCATGGGTTTGAAGATCTAATTCCTGTGCTCTTTCTAGCCCCCTGATGAGCACCTTGCTTCTAATGGCACAGATAATGAGACATTTATGACTTGTGGCTTTTTGATAGCAGACCAGAACTCATTTGTCCCTTCCATGGTGGATCCTGTAATCATCTCTGCAGGCAGCCAGCACAGCTCCAAGGTGTGCAAGCAGGGAGAGATAATTCACTTATCAAATCTCACTTGTAACAGAAGAAAATCCATCCTGACATCTCAAAAAAACCCCAAAAACAAAACACCAAAATAAAAACTTTTGTATTTTGTTTACACAGTGAATCCTTTTCAGGCTGCAATGGTTTCAGGCTGTTAGGCTTGCTCTGATTTGAAAGCCTTCCCCACAAAGCTGCCTTAAAACACCATCATTTTGTGCCGCTGTGTTCAAGTGCTCTCTTTTGTGGCAAAGTGCTTGTTTGTGTTGGTTTGGCTTTTTTCATGACAAGAAAGGTCTCAAGGAAAGAGCTGGAGCTGCTTTCCCCTGCTTTGAGCCCACATTGCTGTTTGACCCCTGTTGTCAGGATGTGCAGATGTGTTTTATAAGTTGAGCAAAGGTGCCCTGAGAGGACTGAGGGACTGTCCCCTTGTCATCCTCTACTGATGAGCACGTCCCATGTGGTTTTTAGGTTGTTTGAGCTCTCAGGATGGCACCCTGCTCTCCTTAAGCATACTGGTGAAAATTCCTGCCTGGCCTCACAGCAAGGTTGCTGAATGTTAAACCCTGCAGAGATTATCAGTGTAACCCCTTCCCTCTTCCTTGAATTTAACATCACTTCTGGAGGCTCAGGAGAATGTCCATGAAGGACAACAAGAGAAACTGTGGCTGGCCCTAGGTCCCTGGAAGTATCCAAGGCCAGGCTGGAGCAGCCTGGAGTAGTGGAAGGTGTCCCCGCCCATGATCTTGAGGTCCTTTCCAGCCCAAACCATTCCATGTGCCTGTGCCAAGGCTTTCTGGAGATGCAGCACTCTCTCCACTAGCAACTAAGCACAACATTTTTTGGTAAATTCCCCATAAATCAATTTGACATCGGCAAGGACTCTGACATGAGGTGGAATTTTCAGCATTCATGTCTCTACTTTTCATACCGGGAACGTAAACCTCAGCCTCGCTGCTCAGTTTTATTTTAAATGACACCAGGCTCTGCAGTGTTATGATTTCCTTCCTTTATGACACATGAAGAAGACCAGAAGACATGGGTTTAGTTCCGGTGTTCTTTCCATCTTGGCTTTCATCTCCGATGTATCCGTAATGTCCGGATGGTTTTTTTGGATGACTCACCTCAGATCTGAAGGAGCAAACGATGATCTCTCCCAGCCCTCACTGAGCAGCCAGTGTGATGAATCTTTAACGATGACACTTCTTTTTCCTCGAGGCTTCCGCAGGTATTTGAATTGAAAAAAGCCACGAGGAAATTTAAACAGTTCTAATGTTTTAAACAGTCAAGTGTAAATTACTTCCTCCAGAAAGAATAATACACAGAAGGAAGAAAAAGGCCTTAAAAAAAATGTTTCAGTGAGACACTGTGTTAGCAGAGTGATTGCTCTGATACCTGACCCTGCAGCTAAGCCATCCCTGTCCTTTAGCTCCCAGGTGCTAAGTGGGGAATTTAAGGAATTTTTGGGAGGTTTTGAGTGCTGTAGGGACCCTGCTGCCGTGGACATGGGTGGGAGCCCAACTCCCCTCACCAGTCTCATGGATGTTGAGCTAAGATCAACAAAAAAGATAATTTTTTTGTGAAGTGGAGAAGTTTTCCTCTTTTCATAGCAGTGTGTGTGTTCTGCAGTGCTGTTTGATGGTGTTTTCAGGGAAGCACTGGAGGCCCCTGGAGGCTCCAGAGGAGTTCACTGTGAGGTGTTGCTGGTGGCTCAGAGGGGACAGGGGACGTGGTCAGTGCAGAGCAAGCAGGGCTTGGAGCAGCACAAGGGAGACCAGAAGCGCTGACACACATCTGAGATTTGTCAGCATGTGAACAGTAAGCGACTAAAATATGCAACTTTCCTGACAAAAACTGGGGATGAGGCCAGCGCCAGTGGTCTAAAGTCATTCCAGCTCTGCCTGGTGTCACTCTGGGTGTCAATCATAGAATGCTTGAAGTTGGGAAAGCTCTCTAAGAAAGATCATTGAGTCCAGCCGCTCCCCCTGCACTGCCAAGGTCACCCTAACCCACGTCCCCAAGTGCCACGTCCACAGGATTTCTCAACACTTCCAGGGGTGGTGGTACTGCTACTTCCCCAGGCAGCCTGTTCCAATTATTGAAAACCCTTTTGGTGAAGGAATTTTCCTAATATCCACCCTGCCCCTCCCCTGGCCCAGCCTGAGGCCGTTCCCTCTGCTCCTGTCCCTGTTCCTGGCAGCAGAGCCCGACCCCCCGGCTGTCCCCTCCTGGCAGGAGCTGGGCAGAGCCACAAGGGCCCCTGAGCCTCCTCTGCTCCAGGCTGAGCCCCTGCCCAGCTCCCTCAGGAGTTCTCCAGCCCCTTCCCAGCCCTGTTCCCTGCCCTGGACATGCTCCAGCCCCTCAATGTCCTTCTCACAGCTGCTTTGTCATCAAACAGTGTCCCCCAGCCTGGCAAAGACCTGAGCCCCTGGGAAACCACGGTTTTTACGTGAGTCCCAGGTTTTGCACAAAAACCTGAGCTGGCTCCGTGTGGGGCTGTCCTGGGCCTGCCAAACATTCCTGGGCCGTGATTCCTCAGCAGCACCCTCACCTTTGCCATCGATCTGGGCTTCAGCAGCTGATTTACAAGTACATCTTTTCTGACCCATTATCTGAGGCAGCTGCCAGTTGGCCCGAGGCAGGATCCAGGCACTCGAGACTGGGGGAATCGGTTCCAGCTGCACTCCGTAATTAGGAAAACCCTGGGCTGCAGCCGGATGTCCAGCTGCCTTGCCAAGGAGCGTAGCATTTGGTTCAACAAACAGGATTTGTGAGGGGAGAAATTAAAAAAGTGAAGATGTCAAAGGACAGAGGTCATGTGCCAGCAGTTGCTCCTCTGTTCCTCACGGCACCTCCCATTTTTGAGCCGCAGAGGTGGATTTTGGTGGGAAGGGGAGGTCTGCGGAGGTTAAACCAGTGCCCGGGAATTCAGCTTGGAGAGAAGTTTCTCCTGCTCCCCACAGGGACAGAAAGTACTTGAAATGCCATTTCTTTCATGCTTTCGCACCAGGGAAAAAGTGAACTTTGCATTTTGTTGTGTAACGAGGGTTCCAGGGCGATGTGTTTTGTCAGCAGTGAGAATTTGAACGCTCGGTGTGTGACACAGCTAAAGCCTTGTCCTCCCTGTAGTGCCTTCATTGCAAACACAGATTCAAGCTCTTTTTAAAGCTTTGAGATTTTTTTTTTGCTTGTTCTCTTAACATGAACTAACAAACGGGAAGCTTCCAACGATAGATTTAATAATACCATGAATAAATGCCAGTGCTTTTGCCACCAATGCCATTTAATCTGTCTCAGCAAATACATTCAATGACTTGCCAGAAGTTTGAGTGTTTTCCAGTTGTAGGATTCCTATAGCAATGTGAGAATGTCCTTTCACAGGATAGGGTACAAAAGGCAATGCAAAACTCCACTGTGGATGATTTAGCAAAGAAAATAAATATTTCCTTTTCTTCTTCTTCTCACCTTGATTATTCCTGCCTCTCCTGCTCCCGAAACAGCTGCTTTTTAAAGTTGGACAGGCAAGAATTTACCACTCTATTCCAAGACATGTGTGGGATATTGGAAGGTTCTACCCACAGATTATTGCTAATCACGGGAGGTTACTTGGATAAGAATAATTTACCTGTTATGTGCTATCTGCAGTGTGGACTTTGACAACTTGTTCTTCTTTGACCCTGTAGTCCTCAGTCTTTCTCTGGTGCTGGAAGTGCATTTGAATGAAATTTATGGAAGAATGAGCCTGTTGGATCTCTTTTATCCCTGGCCTGCCTCTGGATTTCCTTGTGCACCAGTTGACAGTCAGAAATTGATGATCATCTGTTGTAGTTTCTTTCCTTCTTGATCTGAGACAGCTGTGGGGTTCTTAGTGCAAATCATTTCAGGAGAATATTGATAACTTAGTGGAAGTTGTTGCTTTAATTGCATAGTGTTTTTTTTATCAAATTTCTATTAATGTCTTACTCAATCCAAGAATTTCTTCTTTACCCCTCTCTGTAGTTATTCCCTATTTAGTTGTTTTAAAAAGTAAGTAAGAGCAGAGGTGGCTGCTCTTCAGCACGAAGGTGCCCATGAGTAATTCACCGCAGCACTGATACACTGGAAATAACCTTTCCATGAGGCTTCCCCAGCAGCAGAGGAAGATTTTGTCCTTTGATCCTGTCCTCCTCACCGTGCACCATGACAGGGCTCCAAGGGCAACTCACCCGTGTTTGGTGCCAGCAGTGTCCAGTGCCAGACCAGGTTCCCTGCCTTCGCACTGATTGCAACCCAGCATAATTCCTTTGCCAAAAACCATGGAGTGGGCCCTCTGCTCTGGCTGTTTTCTGGATTCTGTTTTTTCCTACACTGTGGCTAATGGGTCCAGCTGTTCGCTCTGTGGCTCTGGACTCTGTTGCTCAATGACAAAAACAAACCTCTTCCTTCATGCCAGCTATGGATGTACATGGTGGCATTGGCATCTTGGAGTTATGCTGGGGAAGTGTTAAAGTATATTTTAGTGTAACTTATTAAAACAAAAATCTCATCAGACACCCTCTAAATGTTGTGGTGGGACTAAATATTTCTTGAGGGATAGATCTGATATCTTCCTCCTCTTCCCCTTCGTCCAAGGAGATGAATTCTGTTGTGGTGGGCATGGTTTAATAAGCAGTTCTTAAAGTGGAGATGATTTATATTCCTTTGTTAATATAATGTAACACATAAACTGAAATTCTGCTTAGCAAAAAATTTTCTCCTGTGGCAGCGTGCCTGGGTGGAAGAAAAATAATACAAAAGGTCTTACCAGTGGTGTGACATGTTGCTGTAAAACAACAGCCAGGAACGTCAAGAGATTTCAGTCCAAATGGAGAATTTCTGAAAATTAATTTTGGATGCTTAATACAAACTAGAAGGTAACGTAATTTCTGGCAAAGCAGTTGACAGCAGACGTAATGCATCAGTGCAATAACCCAGACTGTGTTAAATGGAAATTAGCTCCATGTAAAAAGCTGCAGAGAGAGAATAGTGCTCGCAGAAAACAACCCCTGACAAAAGCAGAGGTTGAGGTGCTGGTGGGACAGTTATCACTGAACTGGGAATGTTGTGATGTAATCGAATATGTGGACGTGGTTTGGAATCACTGCAGCTCTTTAGATGTGAAGGTGACTCTGCTGGTGAAATCCAGCTCCTTGCTGGGCTGTCAGTGCTCCCTGTTCTGCAGGCAGCACAAAAGAGGTGTTTGTTGAAATCCACATTTCCTGGCTTCCCCAGTCCCTCCATAGTCATGCCTGAAGCCATGGAAATCAAAAGCAGAGATAGGGAAGCTTTGGATCAGCCCTGGACACAGTGAGGGACTGTCCAAATCCTTGCAGCAGCATCCCAGAGGTGTTCTGAGAGCCTCTTGTGTGGAGGGGGAGAAACAGATCCCAGGGCAATCAGATCGTTTCCTGGACTCTTTCCCTCCTGCTGCACTCCATTTAAAAGCACATTTTCTAACTCATCTCCTCCAGAACACTGACAATAATGTTCCTTCCTCTGTGTTTTTCCCCAGGGGTGACACAAAAGCACTGGGGCCCTGATGGTCAGAGGACATGCACAGGCCTTCAGTGGGAGAGTGGTGTGCGGGGCAAATCGAGCCCTACCAAGGTAAAATAAATAAATTCTGCTTGGGGAGCAGTCAGCAGAATGCAGGAGGGCTTAAAAACAATCACTGATTGCTGAGCAGTATGTTTGGACTCGGTTTTGTTTAGCTAAGCTTAGCTTAGGCAGCAGAAAAGCCAAATAAAACGATGGTTAAGTGTTGTGATTCTGCATGCTCTTGGTGAGGGGGAAAAAATTGCATGTTTTGTTGTAAACCCCCCCCCACGAGACTAAATCAAGCAATATCCCAAATATCAGTACACTCTGCCTGATATGTCCTCAGGATAAAGCCTGAGGTTTTCAGCTCACCACAATTACTTTGTGTGTGTGTGGATTTTTTCCACAAGGTGCAGTGAAGCTTGAAAGCTCCCAACAAGCAGAGGATCAGCTGGGCAAACCTTAAAGACCCATTTCTTTGCTAAAGATTGGGAGGAGGAAATAATATACGCTTTCAACAGAAAAAAGGAAAAGTAAATTATTTAAAATACTGGTGCATGAGTTTGTAGCTAATCAGGAACGTTTCTGACATGCTTTTGGACTCTTGCAGGATGTCTCCATCTGTGCAGCCCTCAACAAAAGAAATAAATGTCAGATTAACTACTGGAGCATGAGAGATGCATCCAAAATAAAGTCTTTCAAGGAACATTCTTCTTTGGTGCTGTGTAGAAATCTGGGGGAAGTTGAGAGTTTTGGAAGGCATGCAAAGGTCTTAAACCTGTAGGTAGAAGTAAATGAAGTGAAGAAAATATGAGGCAAATGTTGTTACAAACCATGAAAGAAACAGAGGAGAAAGAAAATGCTTTCCCTGAGGCTGTGAAATTATTGAATTGTCCAAACCACAGGCAGATGGTTTAAAGAGTTGATAAAATTTATCTGGCATTTCACCTCGTTAATAAACTCTTGATCTACCTCTGCCCATTTGGGTTCCCAAGAGGCTCCTTCCCGAGAGATACAAAGGAACTGTTTCTGGTGATGTTTCCCTGCATGGAGGAGGAACACAGGGATGGTTTCGTAGCCGCTCAGAACCATGAAATGGTTTGAGTTGGAAGGCTCCTTAAAGATCATCTCCCCGTGGGCTTCGGCGCGGTGTCACCCAAGCCCTGAGAAGGGTGACCATGGCACCAGGGAGGTCACAGCGCTGTCACCCTCACAGTCCTCCTGGAGGAAGAGCAATACTGTGTTTTGTGAAGCCCTTGTTGAGTCCTGGCATTGATTATCAGTTGATGGAGACACTCAGCTAGGACTGGGGTGAATTCCCAACAAGCAGGAGTCAATGGCACCTAAACACAGAATGAGCTTGCTTTGGGAAGCTAATCCTCAGATTCTGCATGCCAATTCGGTGTTGTGTTTGTTTCTGTTGTTGCTTTTTGCTTTGGTTTTTTTTCTATTAGGATCAGGAGATCTGGGAACACAGGGCAGGAGCAATCTAATCAGCCAATTTACAGCAGCGATGAGATTAGGCCAGATGCTTTATTGCATGGGACTTATGTACCCAGTGGGATGGAATAATAGCAGGAGGCTTTAAACAAAGGTTTACTCTTTGTCAGAGCGCTGGAACATCAAAGTACCTCCTTTGTTACCTCGAGGGAAGTAAGGTGTGGTCTATCAAGATGGATGTTTCCTGTCATGGATGGAAAAATCAATCTGGGCCACTGTCAGTCTCCGGGCCACTGTCAATCAATCTTGTACATATGTGTTTGTACATCATTGGCAGGTGTCACCAAGGAATCATAAGAAAGAGGGAACTAATTAATTAAAATAGTACCCAGAGCCCTCGTGAGTGACTGTATCACTTTTTTGGGAGTTTTTCATAAAACTGGTCAGGTTGTAAAGCTGTCATGCCCCTGGTGCCCACATATCCTCTGCAGCATGTGATATCACAGGCCAGTGATCCATAATACACTTAAATGAATTTTAAATTCCAGCAGATCATCATGAAAAAGGAGTTTATAGTCTGAAACTGGCAACTGTCTTTACCGTGTCTCTTTTTCAACACCCACCAATCCCATCCATGGTGATGAGTTAAATACTCAAAATAATACTATGGAATACAGGTTTTTAAGTTTTAATATTTTTTCCTTCACCAGAGTGATAAAGTTTTCATTTAAGCCTTCCAGACAATTCAGAGCTGATTTCAAGAGTATGCATTTTTAAATGACAAAAAAATTATTATGAATAGAAAGTTAACAAGAGCTCTTTAACAAAATTGCTCTGATAGATGGTGGATGAGAAACAGTTGCACACAGGATAATGGGAGTATGAAAATGACTGGGAATCTTTTAATTTGCAGGAATCTCTGCCTTCCCAAAGTACAACATTGATTTCACCAGTAATCATTGCACAGATTGATGAGGATAAATCCAGAGGAAACCAGCCCTCTCTGCCTATGCAGGTCCTGATCCCCCAGCCCAGAGCCTGTCACACGAAGCCATCCTTGCCTAACCATGGGTCAGCCATCGTTAGCAGAACATTTTTGGTGCTTCCCAGCCGATTAGAGATTCAGGCATCCTTAGAAGACACCATGTCACCATCAGACTCTCCCCGTCCAAACCAGTGTCCAAAACAGCAGAGAGGCTTTGCCTCCATCACTGTCACAGCCAGGCGTGTTCCTGTGGGCTCTGGAGACCTGGCACGTGGTCCTGGGGCTGGCCAAGAGCCCAGCACCGTGTCCCCCACGTCCAGCAAAGCCCCTGCTGTCCTCAAGCGCTGGCCTCCCCCAGCCCATGCAAACCAACCTTCTCTAAAGGTTTCCAAGTCTTGCTCAAAATCAGGCAAAGAACCCCAAAAACAGCTTTTTGACCCTGGAATCAAGGAGGATGGTGTGGGTCTTCAAAGCAGTGACAGGAGGGAGAAAATGCCAGCTTCCTTCATCTCCCGTGTCCAGCTCCAGGTGTCCCAGCCAGGTCCAAACACCATCTATTATTTAGACAAGTCGCTCAACGTGTGCATTGACCAACCTCGAGTTAAATGCCAAAGAATGTATAGATCCACGTTGTCCTTGAGCCTGAAGTGCAGTTTGTCCGGATTAACAGCAGATGGAGTAGATGGCATAGCTAATGGAGAGCCCATGGAGGAGAGAGCTCCAAGGAAGCTCCCAGGAGCAAACGGGGCTCCGCTCAGATCGCACCTGAGCGCAGACTTCACGGGAAATAAGGTAACTAAGAAGGAGGAAACAAAGGAAGGGCATTTGGGTAGTAAATACCCCTTGCAAAGTGCCTTTGCCTCGGGGCTTCCAGCATTTGTGGATATTCCCAGAGGACCTCACAAGGCAGCAGCAGCAGCAAAGGAAGAGGATGACCAGCCTGGCAGCCACCACGCTGTGTTTTCCCTCCAAATTGCTAATTCAAGCAATGAGGCAGGTAAGTCATTTCCATAAACCTCAGGCTGCTGGAGCAGAGGTTCAGGCTGGAGCAGCCCCACCACAGTGACTCTGTGAGAGCAGATAACAGCAATCCTTGCTTCTGCAGAGGCTCAGGGAGTTAGAGCACAACCCGGAGGTTTCCAGCACCAGCACTGCCATGAATATTTGCCACACTAGTGATGCGTGCTGCTCATCAGCTGAGAGAGAAAAATCCCCCTGTGTTTTCTGCATTAGACCTCTTTTTTCAACCATTTATAACAGTATTTTTTTAATTATTCTCCCAGAAACCTGCAAGTGCTTATCCCCTGAAAATAATTAGGTTTATCTTCGAATAAGGGCTGAATTTCAAGGTGTGAAATTAAGAAGGAGATGACTGCACTGAGCTTGGTTTTGTGCTCCTTGCAATTAAAAATGATCTTGTTTTCAGCTTTTATTTAGACGGCTACAGTAATAAGCTCAGGCTTTTATAGCTAATGGAACCAGGTAAAAGGTTTGCAGATCTTGAAGACATTTGTTTCCAACCTTTCCAAGCATTTTACAAACATAAAATGTTCTTTGCAGCATTTCTCCTGGGGGAAGGAGAGAGGCCCTGGGGGTGCAGCTCCTGCTCTTCTGGGACTTTCCAGCACATTTGGATAACCCCAGCTGAGTTTACTGCCTTTCCAGGAAGGGAAGGTGGATGGGAAGATTGTCAATGAGTGGAGTCTGTTTTTTACCAAAAGCACAAAGATTAAACTGACCCCCTCTGTATCCTGCAGCCTTGGGCTACATTTAATTGCAATTACCCCATTCTTACATGGCCTTTTTGATCTAAGGGTCATTGCATGAGCATGAGCCACTTCCTTAGCTTCCTTTGTACCTCCATCCTCCCAGTGTGCAAGTGGAAGGAAACAGACAGATGAGAAGCCTCACGCTGCCTCGAGGGCTGGGCAAGGTGCAAACTCTTGCTCTCCCTTTTCCATGCCTGAAATCGATGGGATTGTTCCTGCAGGGGCAGAGCCTGAGATAAAATATTCCTCTATTTTCCTAAGCATAATCCAGGCTGTGTGGTGTTGGAGGGGAGAAAGCACAGTGGGGAGCAGGAGAGGGAAGATGCCAAGCAGCACTAAGGGGTTTGGGATAGAAATATAAAGGCATGGCACCAGCAAATGAAACATTTCATTGCATACATCCTGATTTTAAATATCAGGGAGTATCACTCCATGGGGAGCGTTATGTGTTCAAGGCTTTTTTCAACACCATCTAAGGTTTCTCTGTGATAAACCAGATTTAAAACTCAGCCTTCCCTGGGTTTGGTGATGCTGTGGTGGCATGGAGGGACCACTTTTACTAGAAATAATTAGAAAGTGAATTGGGAGGCTGCTCATGGTTCCATAGTTTTACTGAAAGGAGGAAATCAGTGAAGTAAGGAGCTGAGAAATACTGGTTTGTGCTAAAGGACTTCCACCATTTGTGTACACAAGACTATAAGTGTAAATAAACATGGGAAGTGTTACCTTTTTAACTGCTTCCACCTTTTGTGTGGGCCATAATGTAAAATGTAAAGATATGCATTTCTCTTGCTGAGGCCCTTTGTAACATGTAAGGAGGTGTTTATCAGCTTACTACAACTTTCCTGTGTGAAATTTGTATAAACAACCAGAATAATGCTCCAAAACAACAGCCCCTCTCAGCAGGATCATCCAAGCAATGAGCTCGTGCACAGCCATCAACCACTGAGTGGGACAAATCACGGGAAGCCTGGTAAAATGCATGGGACATCCACACTGGTCCTTAAAATGAGAGGGAATGGTGTGATTTTTAACCTGGGAGAAATGTAAAACTCAGTCCTTTTTACTTCTGGAATGGGTGAAGTGAGGAGGAGAAGTATTAGTATGAGATTATCAGTCACGCAGTCATTTATGTTTGAAAAGACCTTTAAGATCATCCAGCCAAGCCAGCCCCCAGCACTGCCGAGGCCACCACTGACCCATGTCCCCAAGTGCCACATCCAAAGGGCTTTGAAATCCCTCTAGGACTGGACAACCCTTTTGGAGAAGAACTTTTATCCCAATCTAGATTCCCAGTTATTTTGGATATTTTTTCCTCTGCTGTTTACTAATTCAAACCCGTTCCCATTAAGCTTTGCTCTGCTCCATGTTTATGCAATGAAATGTTTGTGAAATGAAGTGTTTTAAAAGAAGGGAGAACCAGCAAATAGGGGACAATGAACAAGTTTTGCCACAGTGTTCGTGCTTTAACACAGTTATCTTATGGATGAGGTAACTGCGGAGAGCACTTTGTCCATTACATTTCTGATGACCCAGAAAGTTGGAGTTTATATTGGTTTGCAGCTGTAGGCAAGAGCTTCCTGCCAGCAGAAATACAAGTGGTAATAACATCACTATGCTGAAAAAAAAAAAAAATGAAAAAGAAAAATTACTTTCAAGGCTGCACTTCTCTGTATGAAATCTGTAAAATGCATTTTCTAGGATGTATAGGTTGCTTTATTAGGATCTGAGTTGGAATGAGCACCCAAATGCTTCTCTGCTTTACAGGTGCTGGGGCTGGGTTTGCTGTTTCCTATAGGCCCAGTTGAGTCATGGCCTCTTTGGAGTGTCTTTTTCCTAGCCTTTTGTGTGACTTCACTGCAGTAACGATGACTCCACTTACTGTATTACTCACGCTATTTCATGTCCAAATCCAACTGTTCAAGACTTGGCTTTACATGGACCTGGATAACTTAATCTAAGGCCCTTCTTTCAGCAGGAGGCTGGGCCAGGTAATCTCCAGAGTTACATATTTCCACCGTGTGCCACATATGAAAAGGATGCTTTAGGATTATTAATGAAATGTAGATCTTGGGCTCTGCTCGCGGATGGGAAATTACACTTGGAAATCCAAGTCTCTGGGACTCGGGAGTTCAAAGCCATGGTTCATGCTAGAGCATCCCAAGGATGGAATATGATATTTCCCCACTGTGGACTGTATCTTCTATTGGCTCCACTGCTTTGGGCCTCCACTTCCATTATCTGGCAAGAAATGGGATTGTAAATGTTGGAAAATCCATGTTATACATGAAGTCAGACTTGAACCGTGGGAGGACAGAGCCGGAGGACAGAATTGTGTTTATTTTTAGTGAGTGGCCAACTTTTCCATCCCTTGGGCAGCTGCAGGAAGGTGTGAAGGGTCCCACTGGGGGCCACATGAGCCACCCACCTCAGAGATATGGCCAAGGGCCAGGCCAGGCCAGGCTCCACGAGGTCCCTGTCAGGGTGATCGATGTGCATCACCCTGCCTTTGGTCACGGCTTTTAACAAGCTGTCAGAACTTGCTAACGCTGCTTTTCAGGCAATGCTGCAATTTCCTTTCCTGTCTGCAGCTGATGTCTCATAAATACAAGGTAAGTTAGAAATGAAAAGATTAGTCTTGTTTCTGCTGAAGACAGGAACATTTTTAATATTAATTTCTCACCTACTTTTATGAAGAATATATTCCCCATGAATATCTAGTTCTCCATCCATCTTTCACTATCTATTACCTACTGGGCTCTAGGCTGAATTATTAAAAAGGAGAAAAAGAAGAAAATGGGACAATTTTAAATTCTTTTTGACCTCTTGATTAAACAATATCATCACTTTTCTAGGGAAGATTATAAATGCCAACATCTAAATTTCTCCATTTGAGCTGAGATAACAGTAAACCTCTTCACGCCTGAGCACCTTCACACATCTCAGCTCTTTTCTAAACCAAAATATTTCCTGCTCACCTCTACAGTTTTGTTTATGTTTTGTTCTCATACCCAAAACCAATGTGGAGAGATATTAAGGAATAACAGCTGAGGTGGTGAGTGAATCCAGTCTGGATGGTGGGTGCTGTGCTGGATCCCACTGCCCTGAGCTGAGGTGCAGATGTGCAAGGAGGGTGGGAGGAGATGACAAAAGGGAAAACTATGAATCACATTCCCATGTAAACCAAAATCAGAGACATCAGGGTTGTAAGATAATGATCAGCCACGGTGTGGCCTGTGCTGGGCACTGCTGAGGGACCTCAGATCCTGGGGTCAGTCTTGGACAAGAGAGATGTTGAGGGGCTGGAGGGTGTCCAGGGAAGGGAATGGAGCTGGGAAGGGGCTGGAGCCCCAGGAGAGGCTGTGGGAGCTGGGCAGGGGCTCAGCCTGGAGCAGAGGAGGCTCAGGGGCCCTTGTGGCTCTGCACAGCTCCTGCCAGGAGGGGACAGCCGGGGGGTCGGGCTCTGCTCCAGGAACAGGGACAGGAGCAGAGGGAACGGCCTCAGGCTGGGCCAGGGGAGGTTTACATTAGGTATTGGGGAAAATTCCTTCATGGAAAGGTTTGTCCAGCCCTGGCACAGCTGCCTAGGGCAGGGGTGGAGTTCCCATCCCTGGAGGGATCCAAAAGCCGTGTGCCTGTGGCACTTGGGGACATGGCTCAGTGGTGGCCTTGGCAGTGCTGGGGAATGGTTGGGCCCAAGGAACATGAAGGTCTTTTCCAGCCTGAAGGATCGCCTGGTTCCATGCTGGAGTTGGCAGCGGGGGGTGGATGACGCACAATGGGGTGGCTGTGATGGACCTGCTCAGCACTGCTGGGCCCCTGGGAGCTGTCCTGGCTCAGGGGAGCACTCCCAACACTCCTTCTTCAGAATTCAGGGATAAAATGCTTGGGAGGGGAAGGACATCGTCACAGCAGAGAGCAGGACACATCAGACTCGGTAACGTAGCTGCTTATACCTTTTCCCAAAGAGCGCGGCAGGTGACTTGAAAGCATAATTTGCTTAATTAAAACTACCCAAGGCAGCCAGTGGGGAAAACTGAGATGGGATCTGGGCTTTGGGTGTGTCGAAAGGCCCCAGATGATTGCAGCCTTCTGTTTCCTTCTTGAACTTATTTATTAAAAAGTGCTGAAGTAAGCAGAGTGTTTTTAAGGGGTAAATAACTAGACTTTAATTTGTTTCAAGATTTGTTTTAATTTTTAGATGCTTTTATGTCTATTCCCACTCAAACTGGAGTAAAATCAGAATAGCTGGTGCTGTGGAAATTTGATAAGCTGCTACCTGCAAAGCAAAAATATATTTTTGTTTTGAATACACACTGAAGAGCTCCAGGTATTTGAGACATTTATATATCAAGAGAATCTTATGGGTCACCTTTAAACTAATATATCAGCCTGGTAATCAGAATGGACTAATCAGGAAATCTGAAGGCTGTAAGTAATATTTACTTTCATTAATTAAATAACATTTGAAATGTTATGATGAAGGAATGTGGCCTATCTGTTGTTCTCACCTCATCTTCTGTTTAGGAGAAAATCACCATGCAGTAAGCCAGAGTACAAGATTTGTATGCGTGTAAATATATATAAAAATATATATGTATCTACATGAACAAGACATAATTAGAGGAAGGCAGTTCCTGACAATATGGAATTTATTGTATAGAAACTTGAGCAGCTCCAGCTGATGCCAATTAACTCTCCACCCTGCAAATGTGTGCAGCAGAACCGGTGGTGAAGACAGGAGAAATATGAAATATGGCACAGGAGATTTTACGTTAGCTTGCACCTGCTAAGCACAAGGAGCCAAATCTTCAGTTGATGTCAACCAACTGAAATCTCTGCCTGCAGAGGAGTGACACTGATTTACACCAGCCAGGAATCTGGCTGGGGACGTTACTGACTTGGCATTATGGACACAGCAGCTGGTGCTGACTTATTAAGAACAAAGGACCACATGCCAAAAAGCCCATTAAAAGGAGCTCCTTTGATGTTTCACTTCATCTGGGATAAATTTAAAATGAGGAGGCTGTCAATTTTCCTTAGTCTAGACATTCTGTGTCATTGGGTCTGTGTTACACTGAGGTGTGACCTTCATGTGCTGCATCCCCAGAAAATGAGGATTCAATCATTTCACGTGTTGAAAACTCAAGTGAGGAACTGGCAGTCCTGTTACAGGTGACTGGAAGATGCTTCCAGCCTTTGAGACAGACCCCAGCCTGTGTGATGGGCCAGAGCAGTTGCCTCTCTTTATCTTGGAGCTTTTAAATTTGTTTATAGAAGGAAGGGGATGCCTCTTCTTTTCTGGAAGGCCCTTTTGCATTTTTTGGAGTACCAGCTCTTCAGCTTTGCTCTCTGTCTCGAAAACCTGCTGCCTTCCTCATCACCTGGTGGGACAAAGGGTGTAGGAGAAAGAAGGGATCAGCAGGACAGGTATTCCTTGATATTCCACTCCTTTAAACTGTTTATTTATTAAATCAGAAGACAGATGTGGTGACCTTCTGTCCTGCCATATGGAGGCAAGGCCACCTCTGGAGATTGTGGGCAGTGATGTCAGCAAGGGAGAAGGGTGGTGCTCAGGGCTGTGTGAGCCAAAGCTGTTCTCAGTGACAACGCTGTGATGTCACAGTGAGCCTGGCTGAGATCACTCTCCTGTGGAGCCAATTGTTCTTTATCAATTTCTCTGTGGTTTAAGGCAGCGAGCAGACAGAGATGGCTGGATTTTCTTGGGGTTGGTTTGTTTCTTTGGGGTTTTCTTGTGGGTGTTTTTACTTGGTTTTGTGTGTTTAAGGGCATGATCATAAAATAATTTGACTGGAGTTGAAGTTTCCTTCAGGAAATGCCTTTTGAGGGTTAAAGGCTTGATTTTCTCTTATGGGACATAGCAATGAAGCTGTTGGGTAGAAAGGCCATTGTTTCTCTAGAAGACAGAAGGATGTCTGCCCTGTTAACGATGATACAGAACGCATTTTTATGAGTGAAACTCATTAATTAGATCTTCCCAAAGATGTTCATGTTGCCTGAAGACCCAAGTTAAAGTTCAGTATATGAAAACTGAGGGTTTGATTCTTCCACTCTTTGTCATTTTGGACTCCATGATTTAAAGGTCTTTTCCAACCTGCACCATTCTATGGCTCTGTGATTCTGTGACATTTCTATCTAGAGCTGTCAGAGTTGATAAGAATGTGAGACAATCTGAAGTGAGACTGGAGGGTACAAGTCACTCCTTAGCACTCCGGGCAAGCAGCAGCGGCCGGAGTACCAGAATCATTAAAAAAATGATTAAAAGAGATGGGCTCTGTGGATTCAGTGACTGCATTATGCCACTGGAGTAAAGAGCCTCATTTTCCCCTAATTCACACTTGGTTTAAACTAGGAGCGACTCTTGTGCAGTCTGTGAAATGATCACTTGGCTCAGCCTGGCTGCGGTAAATTATAAGAAAGAGCTGAACTAGGTGCCTTGGACATGATGAGAATTCCAAGTGGTCCGTGCCTTTCTTACCCTGCAAATCACCATTTGAATGTTCTGAATCATCCTGAACATTTTTTTTTTTCAAGTCACGCTGCATCAGATTACTCCTTGAGCCACTACAATAGCATCTGATGGCTTCTAGCATGACATCCTGGAAGTGCAAACATGGATTTCTAACTCAGAGGTTTTGGGTCTGTGGCTGTAACAGGGAATGTCTCAAAAGTACAGCAGTGAATATGCTTCCCTTTCATCCTCTCCCAGCTCGTAGGAGGGAAAAGGGAAAAATGTTAGTAAAAGACACCAACACTGCAGTTGAGCAGCTGGATACTGGGAGCTCACTGGTGTGAGCAGTCACCTCAAATTGTGCGGGTGGGTTTTTAGCTGCCCACTAAAATATTCTGCTGCAATTATACCCTCTCATGATCCCAAGTGTAAGGTGATGTCCTGCAGGTGCCAGGCAGGAATGTTTCCATCTCACAGAATCATTAAGGTTGGAAAAAGTTCTCCAAGATCACCAAGCCCACCACCACCACGTCAACTGAACCGTATCACCGAGTGCCACATCTACTACTACTTTTCAGAACACTTCCAGGGATGCTGACTCCACTGGGAAGCCTGTTTCTGGGGTTAACCACCCTGTCAGAGAAGAAATTTTTCCTGCTGCCCAACCTGAACTTGCACTGGTGCAACTGGAGGCTGTTGAATTGCAGGATTTTGCTGGTGCAGCCAGTGCAAACCCTTCTTCCACCAAAACTCTCCAGGGCAGCCTGACTGAGTGCAGCACGTAGTTCCTCATTCCCTCCTTGGAATAAGTGGTGTTCCCTTGTTTAACACCAAGGGAGAAGGTCAATTAACTATTTGCAAAGTGCTTTGAGAAAATAAATTGGCCTTCAGCAAGGACAGGCTGATTGTTAGGGGGTGGTGATTAGCTGGGTTTGAGATTGTTTGCTCTGAAGCCACTACACTAATTTTGCCCAAAGCCTTCTGTAAACAAGCTGTTTCTTGACATTAAGAAGCTTTTCCTACTTAGGACTGATTATAGGTTTGAAGCCTAACAGCTCTTAGGTACACTTTCTGTTTTAAATGATTACAACTTTCTGCAGTCAAATATTAGCTTTTGCCAAAAGAAAGCCTCTTCCTTCTGAGAAATGTGGCCACAGCTGTCAACATGGTTTAAAATAAACCAAAAACAAAAGAGGTAGCTAGGAAAAAGAGAAGCTTTTTTGTTAGAGATAATTTTTTAATCTAGACTCTTAGCTTGAGGTGTTATTGATATAGCTGAGATAATTAAGCTTTATCCTCACGAGGCAGGGCTGTTTGAAGAAGCATTAATACAGGTGCAATGACACATTCATTGGGAGGAATGGGCTGGCTGAGCCTCTCTCTTCAAGCCAGCAAAGTTACCTTGACTTTGGATCTTAACAATTCTGGGAATGGAGCTGAGGACAGGGCCCAGCCCTATTTCTCAGGATCCAGCCCCAGGTTTTTATTGGAAGGTGAACCAAGACCTTGTTAAACATCACATTTTGACCAGGGAGAGTGGGTAGAGCTACATTACCAGGAATTCAGGTAGTTTCCATGGATGTTAATGCTGAGCAGCAGCTGATGCTGCCCCTTGCAAATGAGTCACTTGAGAAGCATCAGGAGGCAGTTTGGTACAGAAGTCTCGTTGCTGGTCAGCAGGAATTTTGGAATTTTAGTCAAAACATGTGAATTTTGTGGCACCCCTGGCCGACTGCAGCTCGCTGCCTGATTACGAGCGATGCCTTTTCCTCGGCAGCGATCTGAAAAATAAAACCCCCGTCCTATCTTGCATCCCTTGACAAACCCTGGCATAACTAATAACGCTGTCATGGCTCTGCATGTTTCCATTTCTCTGGGTTACCAGGCTGTTGAGATGATGTGCTCTGTTTGCTCACATCTAAGATTGCGTGGCTTAGCTGTGCCAGCCCTTGATTCATGATAAGGGCTGAGCCATCGGTCTTTGTCAGAGGCTGGAGATTCGCTTGGGGTTATGGATGGCTGCTTGAGGCACGTGTGGGTCTCTACAACTTCTAAATCTTGAAGGAGGCAGAAGTTTCTTACATTTAAGGAATGTTAATTCCTGCTCCTCTCTGTTGGGGTATTGGCAGCATCGGCTCCCAGCACGGAGGTCCGGGAGAGCTCAGCAGCTCAGGATGTGGGGCTTTTATTAAATTAAAACAAACCCTCCAGCAGGTGGTCTGTAATGTAAAGCCACCTCCAGTGCTGATGTCTGATCTCATTAGGGACACACAGGGAACCAACTCGGGGTGTCCCCTCCCCAGCCACCTCTCGGGCCGACGGTGGCCAGGGAGGATTTGCAGCCCTGCCTCTGCTAAAATGAACTTTGGCCAGTTTCAAAGAAGCACTTTGTCACAAATCATCAGAAATCCACACTGGAACACTGGGAAGAGTGTTGTATGCAAGGATGAAAAGCTGAATTATCCTGCTGCAAAGTGAAATGGGAAAAAAAAAAAGTGGTGACAATGGAACAGGGGATGTTTGCCTGGATTGTGTGTGTCTCAAGGAAAGGCAAGTTTAACCTGCTCTAATGCAGGGTCACTTCCCGTTAGCAAAACCCCCTGAAGGGAGAGAGGGGGAAATGTAAAAAGATACTTTACAGTAAAACAATATACCTATTTTACTCCAAGATCAAGGATTCTTTTTTTTTTTTTTTTTAAAAGAAGCTTTTGAAAACCTTGGTTTTACAGAATATTTTTAACTCCTCCAATATCGTATGGTTTTCACTAAGTCATTATTTAAAAATTGAACTGTTGTCATCTTTCTTGCACAGGCGAAAATGACTCTTCTCCAGATGTAATTATGACTTTGGTCTTTAAATTCGCTTCTGTAAGCAGCTGAACTTTTACAACTACAATCTATACTGGCTGAATTTTATTAATGGAGTCATTCTGCTTTCTGTTTCTTTGAGTTTTGCTCGCCCATATCTCCCAAAGCATTACACTTGCATGTCTTTGTTCATTAGTTTTAAAGCCTTTCCTCAGCCGGGATAATAGAAAAAACATCTATTTCTGGTCATCCAGTTGCAATTCTGGCTATTCTCAGTGGGGCATATATATTTCAAGTTGGGCTGGTGGAGGGATTTAGATATACAATTCCAGATAGTCTTAATGAGAGTAACAGTCCTAATTCCCCACACAGAATATTAAAAACGGGTCCAGGGTGTACAGAGTGAAACGCTGTGATCTTACCTTTAAGTACCTTTGCCTTGTTCTTTTTTTT
>WAAG01026764.1:0-19775 GCA_013390105.1 Tichodroma muraria | reverse complement strand
TTTTTTTTTTTTTTTAATTGCCATCTGGATGTTAATTAATTCTGTTGACTAAAGAACAAAGATTTATTTGATTGATTGGCATTCCTCTTTACATCTTGGCTTTAAATCTGTGTCTGCTTGAAGATACATTATTCTACTGAAAAGTAAATTAATTGAAAAGATTAAACAAACTAACAAAGACACCTGGAGGATGCAGGAAAGGGAATATTTGATATCCTCAACCGGGGGAAACTCAAACAGATTTTTGGCTCCCTGGGGGATGAGGGTGGGTGCAGGAGAGGTGGGGGCAGCCCCATTTCAGGGCTCTTGGAGATTCCTGGAGAGTTCCAACTTCCAGTGATCTGTCCTACATCAGAGACCTACTGGATTTTTATAGTGAGAGCTAAATGAACATAAGGAAGCACAGCACAAAGCATGAATTCTGTCTTAAAGACTCCATAGAATTAATTCACCATTTCCATTATCTGAGTTGATTTACCTGGAATGAGATCTCTCAGGGCTGTGCAGTGTGAGGGCTCTGTGAGCTCTGCCAGCAGCAGACCAGGAGTTTGTCATCTATCTTAGAGGAAGTGGCAAAAATTTCCCACTTCTGTCTGATCATCTTTGAAAATCCCCCAAACCATTCTGCAAATAATTTATGAAACAAAATATGAAAGGCTAAACCTATTTCTTCTTAAATTATAATGAAATTTTAATCTTTATGCTTGTTTAATGAGTAATAAAATCATAATATTGAAATATATTCATTAATTATTGAAGTTAATGACTGTTTCCATCTTCTAGTGGCTGGTCATTAAAGGTAAATTTGTATAGAGAGAATCTTTGGTTTCTGTAACTCATCTGCCTTCGTGGAGCCACGTGTGGTTTTCTGTTTGTGAGACCTTAATATTTTTATAATGACAGAAGGGTCAAATGTCTGTTATTGAAGCAGAACTGGAGTTAATACTGGAAATCCAAGATCCCTGGATAAAGCACACCCTGTAGGCTGCAGGACAGAGGGCTCTGTTACATTGCTGAGCATATTTAACTTGCCCTGAGTCCTGGCAATTGGGATTTCAGGAATTGTCCTGGTGGATGCTGCTGTGCAGCAGGATTGGTGCCATCAGTGAGACCCAGAGTGGGGAAATGTTTTTTTCCTGGAAGGGCTCACCTGGGGCACGGGATGTCTCTGTGCTGCTGATGTCTGCTGATTACAGATCCATTGCTGATGGATCCATTTATAGGAATATACCAGCAAATCTCTTAGTGGAGAAAGAGTCCTGCATCCCCAGAAAGCTTTTGGCCAGGCAAACTCTTCATGGAATGGTCTGGGTGGGAAAAGACCTTAAAAATAATTTCATTCCACCCCCTGCCTTGGGCAGGGGACACATTCCACTGTCCCAGGGTGCTCCAAGCCCGGTCCAGCCTGGCCTTGGACATTTCCAGGCATCCAGGGGCAGCCACAGCTTCTTTGTTCTCTTAAGAAATCTCTGCCAAATGCAGAGTTTCCCTCCCGCACCTTTCCTGGTCTGGGGAATCGGGCTGCTCCGTCACAGCAACACCCCCTGGAACAACATTGGGAATTGGAGGGTAAAAGGATGACCTGGAAACGTGCTTAAGCATTCAGGCTTGTATTGATGGCACCTCTGGGCTCCAGGCTGTGATCTTGTGGTTGTTTCTTGATCATTTCCTTCCTTTCTTGTTTTTTTTTTCTTTTTTTCTTTTTCCTATGTCTTACAATTTGTGGAGGTGAAGCTCTTTACGGCTCTGAGGTTCCCAAGGCTCATTGCCAGCACACCCTCACACATTTTCCAGAGGTCTTTTCCCAAGAGCAGGTTGGTTGATGGGTTTAATTTCCACTGACCCTGCCAGAGTGACCCCAAGGACGGATTGGAGCCCATCGGAGCAGGAGCAGGTCATGCAGCACACTTAGCTCAAGCACTGACTGTGACAGCGCTTATCCAGCTCATTTTCCACCTCAGGAGGACATTCCCTGCCCAGTTCCCCATGTGCCCACACAGGAGGGTGGCCCAGGATGGGGAGAGGTGGGTGCCTGCTTTTATCCAGGTGGAAATGGGCCCTAAACTGCAGGCCAGGGTGTTTTGAGGGGTTTGCTGCACTTACCTCTCTCAGAAATAAGTTTGGTACACGTGCTTCTCTCTGGTCTTGCAACTTTTATTCCAATAAAATAATTCACAACCACAGCAAAGACCTGCAGAGATTTTGCTCTCCCAGAGAGATTATTCTATCAGCCTAAAACATCTTTATTGATAACGTGAAGTCATTGACTAGCAGGGTTTCCCTGTCTTTTGACAGTGTTGTTACAACTTCAGTTTCTTGTAAGAGAAAGAAATAACTGGCATTCAACATTATTTCCATATAAATACCAACATCTGTGCAGCTCCCATTTACCTTCCCATCCTCAAAAGCCCGTGTTGTTTACCAGTTTTTAATTGTCCTTCACGAGCGGGGTTTTACGAAACGCTGAAAGTAATCTCAGGAAAATGAAAATGTTTATCCTGCACGAGGTTTTATCGTCACGAGAGCTCTTTGAAGGCACAGAACCTGCAACTCTCAGGCAGCTTTTGTGCTGGGTAATGGGTACTGCTAAATTTTGAGAGTGCTAATTAGTCCAAGATAGACAACTCTGCTGTTGACTGTGTCGAACAAATTAGATATCCCACTGTGACGAGCTGAATAGAAACAGTGTTCAAATAACTGCATTTAAATCTCCAAAACAGTAATGTAATTACTGCAGTGACAGGACTACCAGCTGTTTATAGGCCTTTAAATCTGCATAATGAACAGCCCTGTGATCTTGGTGTGCACAGGCACTTTCGGAGGTTTAACGCAATTTCTCAGGCAAGTTTGGGGTTTTTTTCCCACCTTCCCTTTTCCTGTCCTTTGAGGAGATGGTTGTTCTTTGGAATTGGCCATAGAAGTTGAAGGTTGCCCTTCCACCCCACCATGGAGCCTGCCGAGTTCCTTTGGATTTGCATCCAAACCCTCAATCTTTAGTGATATCTTGGAAACAATTTATATCCCCTCGGTCCTGCTTCTAAACCTTCCCCAAAAGATTTTTTGGAACTGCAGGAGCCTGGAGGGTGAGGATTGCTGTTTGTTTGGGTTTTCCAGGCCTGGGTTTCTCCAGCAGCCCTGTGCCAGGGAGGTTTTTATTTGGGCTGGGGGAGGAGGTGGTGGCAATCAGAGAATTTGCAATAATCCTGCAGCCACTCAGGTGTGTTCTTGTGGACTTCACATTGGTGCTGAGCTGTGACTTTATTTGGGTCATTTCCCAGCTCCCTTTTCCCCATTAAAACTTTTAATAGTGCCACCCATTCTTTTGGCCTTTCTGTCTGGCAGCTCTGAATCGAGTCTAAGCTGCAGTCAGGTAATGGAATTAGGACGAGGAATGACCTGTTTTGAAGATATTATTAAACTAATATTAACTCTGCCACACCTTCTTCAAAAGCTGCTATTTTTTGGGAAAAAAAAAAATGCTTTTTAGGGTTGTAATCTCTAATGACAATAGAAATATTTAGGAAGGCCAGGTGAGATGCTAATTTTTTTGTTTTCCTGGATAAAATCCATAAATATTTAAGTATCATTTGGATAGAGAGGACTGAAATCTCCAGCAATATCCTCAAAATTATTCTAGTATGAAAATGTTTTCATAAGCCTCTCAACTTCACAGCTTTTTAGAGATATTAGTAAAGTTTTCCATAAAGACTGAAATATTGAGGAGGGTCAGAAGTCTCAGTAGTAGTAGGAGAGACCTGAACAGCTGGAAAAATTGGGAACCACCTTCTTGTGGGTGCTCGTGGGGCAGGGAGCACTTGGGAGCTTTAGGATTTCTGTGGGGTGAGCAGGAGCCCAGGCAGCCTTACCCTCAACCCTTTAACTCCTGGGTATTGTATTTTGTGTAAATAACACCGAAACCTCATGTGCTGACTGCAGCTGAAGCAATGCAGTGCATGAAGCCACTGACAGGGGATGTGCAAAGTTTGGGCAGCACCCCTGGCTGCAGGCACGGCTTTATTTCTTTATTTATTTACTTATTTAATTGTTCATTTGTTTGTTTGTTTGTTTATTTCCTGGGAATTCTTGGATGAATTCCCAGGGAAAATCCCATGGGCATATGGAGCTCAACATCACCTCCACATCTATCTTAGATTGAAGGCTAATTTATTTTTTAGGGGACTAAACCCCAGTGTTTGAAAAAATGTTCTAGGATTTCTCTGGGCAAATGGGTTTTTGGTGAATTATTTTTTCAGTACAGTAAAAGAGAAGTTAAATTAGAGATCCACCACCAGCAGTGCTTTGCTTTTCACACATCCTTAAAGGCACATTTTAGCTTCTACCAAACTTTGAGAATTCACATTCATGTTAGAAGGAAATGTATCTATATTGTGTATATTTTGATAAATTTTGCCACTGTTTTTCTCTTTTAAGAGCTCCAATGATTTAGTGGTAAATAGGAAGTCAGGGGCTGGTTCCAACACAATCATTTTATCTGTTCTCTGTGTAAATATTTACTGACTTCCCAAGCAGGAGAGTTACTCATCCTCTTGGAGGTGCAGTTTAACATTAATTAAAATATATTACAGGGACAACCCATTTACATTCATTTACAGCTTGCTTTAGTGGAGGTGTGAGACCACTTGTAAATGCCAGAAACTCAGGAGTTTCACAAAGTGTGAATAAAACACCAACGAGGTGATTCAGTCCTCTCTGTCTAAAGCTTTATTTAACTGTGGTGCTTCCCTGGCAATGCTGAAGGTTTGCTCTGAAATCCCTCACTCACAACAGTTGTCTCCAAAAGTCATCCAAGGCTATGAAAGCTGATGAGGGGCTTTGATAAGGAACAGCTAAAACACAATTTAGAAGCCTGTCACCCTGGGAATTGTCTACCTCATGGCCCATTTGATCTTTGCTTGGTAGAAAAGAGCTTTAATTCAGGCAGGTTATTTCAGCTCTCAGTGTTTGCTGCTCTTCCCCTTTGAAATGCACTTTCTTCCCAGTGTCAAGGATTAACAACTATTTAAATGCACACGTGCCTTTTATTTTCTCATTTCTACCAATTTTTAAATTTATTTCTCATTTAACTTTAGAATCCTAATCCTACAATCCATCAAGGATTAGCCCTGATGTTCGCATGTGATTTTTTTCCCCCCCTAAATAGCAAGCCGGGAGATGCTGCAGGAATGTTTGGCCATGAGAATTAACCTCGTGGCTCCACGCTGCTTCACAAAGGGCATTTTTATAACCGAGGTGGATTCATTATTTTCTTGGAGGATTTTCCCCAGAGTCTCTTTTGAGGCCATCCCTCCAAAGCCCTGCACAGCCACGTATCTTATTCGAGAGCAGTGATGGGTGTGGTGCCCTTCTGTGCCAGCAGGAGAGGATTATTCTGGAGAAACAGCACCTGCACAGCTCCCAGCCTCTGTGGTGCTTCCCAGAAATTGAAAACGGAGCTCACCCTGTCCTAGGGACTTGCAGGAAAAAAAACAGATTAGTTTATCATGCTGCCTATGGAATAGGAAGTGGGTCTGCAAATCCCTGGATGGGTTTTTCCTGTTCTGGTGGCTACACACAAAGGTCTGGAATGTTAATGTGTCATCATGCCCCACCCCTGGAGGAGTTCAAAGGCAGGTTGGATGGGGCTTGGAGCAACCTGGGATAGTGGAAGGTGTCCCTTGGTCACAGACAATCTGCTCCCTGCACTTTCAGAGTTATTTGGACAGCAGTAGCATCCAAGTGTTTATTCCTTTTAAGTGAATCAACATGTAAACGAGCGTTAGAACACTAATAAATAAAAGACAAATGATGTTTTCCTAGCAAATCGAGCATGTGGCTTGTGTGTACTGAAGATTTAACAAGGATGATTAAGTGTAGACAACTGCTGAGTGGGGAAAAGTCAGTCCTGAGGCAGAGGAGGCTTCAGAGCCTCTCTCCTTTCCCAGTTTGTGCTTTGGAAACCGCCCCAGTTTTGAACTGAAACCGCTGCAGAGCTCCCTTTGATTTTTGATTGGAAGGATGGAACATCTCTGCTATGAGGAATGGCTGAGGGATTGGAATTATCCAGCCTGGAAAAGGGTCCAGAGACCTCAGAGTCCCTTCCAGGGCCTAAAGGGGCTCAAGGAGAGCTGCAGAGGGACTGGGGACAAGGGCTGGAGGGACAGGACACAGGGAATGACTCCCACTGCCAGAGGGCAGGGAGACACAGGATATCGGGAAGGAATTGCTCCCTGGCAGGGTGGGCAGGCCCTGGCCCAGGGTGCCCAGAGCAGCTGGGGCTGCCCCTGGATCCCTGGCAGTGCCCAAGGCCAGGTGGACACTGGGGCTTGGAGTACTCTGGAATAGTGGAAGGTGCCCCTGCCACGGCAGGGGTGGAATGGGATGAGCTTTATGGTCCCTCCCAACCCAAACCATTCTGTGATTCCACAGATTTTGCACAGAGATACAACAGTAATCTTATTTATTTCCTGGCTTCCCACATTGTACAAATATCCTCCTTTCCCATTCAGGACCCATTTTTGCAGGGAAGGTGTTAAAAATCACCTGTTCCTGAGAACCACTAACTGCTCAGATCAGAAATTATTTTCCTGTATCCAGGGAAATACTGATTGGAATTATCACAGATCTCTTCACACTTGATCAGGAAGGAGTAATGTGATTTTCCTCCCTCTGAAGCTCAGATAATTATCCACAGCCCTGCAAAACAGGTGTAAATTGAATCAGAAATGACTGTACCAGGTCAGGTTCCTGACACACTGAGGAGGCAGCCAGGGTGCGATTGCCTGCAGGAACCTGTGAGGAAGATTTGGAGAGATTTGGAGATTTGGATCTGGCCTTAAGCCTTCAAAACTTTAACCAGAAGTGGCAAATTGTGGCTCCATGGAACATGACATTTGAGATTTCAGTAAAAGCAGATCCCTCCAGTACTAACTTTGTTTTCTCTCTGCCAGATAACCTCTTCAAACCAAAGGAAAGAGTCATTCCCGAGAAGGAGATGCACATGAGATCTAAAAGGTACAAATCCTTCCGGATTAGAGTTTGTCCATGGATTTATTTATTTTTTTTTTTGCTGCTGTATCAGCTTAGATTTGGGCAGCCCTGCCCTTTCAGCACCTCTTTTCCCTGTTTCAGTGTTGAAAAGGAGCAGTCATTGTTCCTTTTCAACACCACCTTTTTCCAGGTGTTGCTGTTCCAGCAACACCCCTTTTGCCCTTTTCCACCCCTTTCCAGCAAGGGGCACCCATGGCATGAAAACCAAATCCTCAGCAGGTCCCTCATGTTGAACACCCAAAAGGGGAAGCAGTGAGGTCACTTTGGACATTTTTTCCCCCTGAGTATGGCACAGAGGATGGGAATGACAGCAAATTATGAGGAATGTGGCGTCTAATCTTTAACTGCATTGCACTTCATGCCAGGGAAGCTGCAAAAGCCGTGTGGAATTCATCCCTGTTTTCAGATGTGTCCCATTCCCCTTCCCCAAAACAAAATCCCCAGTCAAAACAGGCTGCTTCGAGAACTTGGAACTGCAAAATATAATGAGGAGAACGCAGAACTAAACAGGCTTTGTGCTCATGCAAAACCAGGACTGTCCAGCCTTCTCTTCCAAATCCTGGGAATTTTATCACTGATTTTAATGGAAAAAAAATCTGAAGTCACCTTTTTAATGGCAACTCCTGCTGTTTTTAGAGCGGGAAGCTCCTGTTGTCCTTGGTAAAAAGTGTTCCTAATGACAGTGAAAACATGTAAACAGTTTGCAGACTTATAATGATGGTTTTCTTATATTTTAGAAAATTACCTGAAAATGTTTGCTTGATATTAATTGTGTGGCATAAATAAAAAAAAATATATAAATTAGTACAGCCCAGATTCTGGTTTGAATTGTGTTGCTAGAAATTGAAACCAACTTCACTGTGTTTGTTAGAAGCCACTGCATTGAAATCACCCGATCCCATCTCTTTCATTACTTTTTTATTCCAAAATCAGGATTTTCAACAAGATTTGAAACCAGCCAGATTTTGTATCAAACCATGATTGTTAATCATTTATCATTCCCGTGCCATAAATCAAATTCAAGTACTTAGAGATTCCCATTACAAGTGTTGCATGGAAGGCAAACATTCCCTACAGGAAAAATTAATTATTTGTGAGCCCCAGGGATGACGTGAACTCTGCTTTCTGAATTCCTGACAGGATTTATGACAATTTACCCGAGGTTAAGAAGAAACAAGAAGAGAAACAGAAGCGGATCATCATCCAGAGTAACAGGCTGCGTGTGGAGATGTTTAAAAAGGTGAGGATTTCCTGTTATTTCTGGAGCAAATGGAGCCACTAAATTTGAAGTCTGGGATGCCAACTCCACCTCACCTCCTGTGTCATTAAAGATTTCTATCACCTCATGGATTTTCACAGAATTCATGCACTTTTGCATTTTTTTTTTCCCCCTAGCAATTACTCGACCAGCTCCTTCACAGAAACACGGAGTGACAAAGGAGCCTCTTGCCCATCACCCTAATTGGATCTTGAATGCTTTTGACTGCTAGATAAGCCATAAAATTAACTGTTATCTCAATTACCTGGAGGTATTTTTCTTATCTTTGGCTCTTTGTATAAAGAAAGATCATTTATGTTTCAATTGAAATTTTAAGGCAACTTTCAAGTCATCAAAAACAGCCTAAAAGGGAGCACAGCTGTTCCAGAGCAGCACCTTTTGGTCAGTTTACCCAGAGGAAATAATTTTAAGAATTTTTAATGCAAATACTGAATTACAGGGGTATTATTTACCTTAATCTTTTTTTAAAGAGTACACTTCTCTGTAGCAATAGCCCAGTGTTTATAAGATGTGGAAAACTTATTTCTCTGAAGTATTTTATTAATTGATTTCCTGTGAGTTAAATCCTTGAAGAAAACTGTTATTTGTTATGTTTAGGAACCAGTTGAAATAGCATTACCACATCATCAGAGCAACAGCAGTTTCACATTAATGCTTAACATTCCAAAAGGGACCAATATTTCTGCTTTCTGAAGAACTCCATTCCTGTTCATAGAGTGAAACTACCTAGCAAGCTCTGCCGTTAAAAAACAATATTTAAATATTCGCTTGTAACACTTTTTCACCTTTTTCATTGTAACATGCATTTTACTCCACTTCTGTGAGCACGAAGTATTTCTAGAAATGGCAGATGAAGGAGTGGTGCCAAGAAGGATGTCTGCATCAAAACTTGCAGAACTCAAACCAGCTGTCATGTTTCCTCCAGAAAAATATTTAAATCTTTATTTGTACATGTTGGAAGTAAAAGCAAGCAGCTCACAAAGCAATGGAGTTTATTTATGGAATAAAGTACGAGGATAATATTGATCCAAGCGCTGTGTTTTTATTTGGTGCTTTTAAATATAACACAAGTATTGAAACTGCCTGAGAAGCCGTGCCTTTGTACCCACAAATCCCGTGGGAAGAAAACGCTGCCCCTAAAAGTCACGGCAAGTGTTAAATTGTGCTGCACAGGGTTTGAGTAGGGGATTGAATGAGCCTGGAATTCGGCCTTTGATAGTTCTGCTGTGTTTTCCTAATCCAGCCTGAGATGTAAGGTCAGGATTTTTTGGAAGAGGGATGTTTGTGAGCCACCGGGACAACCTCCAGCTGGGTGACCTGTGCTGGACACGGGGACCTGGAGGTATTTTGTGCTCTGTTTCTGTTGGATTATTTTGCCTTTTTGTGTTTCAGCTTCCCAGTTAACGTAGAAATAATGATGTTAATTTTTGAGAAGGCAGAGATATGTTGAACAAATATATTGCATTCCAGATAAATATCCCCAAAAACTCATCCATTGTTCAATTCACTGGGAGAGGATGTGGGAGGTAAGGCACTGAGGAGGGACCTGCCAGGGTTTTCCCCTGAAAAACATCTTTTTAACCAAGGAAGTCATTCTGTGCTGGAAACCAAAGCCAAGGCTGGACCACAAATGACTCCAAGTGGAACTCAGGACCAAGAAGGATTCTCTTTCAAGCTTCCATCCAGTTGTAGCTCACTATGACCAGAGACATTTCCTATAGAAGCAGTGCCCAGATTCTCTTTTATTTCAGTAGAAATTGAACGTTTCTCCCCCTGGAGTCTTCACTCTCTGATTTTTTGACTTCAGGAAAATGCATCAAGTCTGTACCTGCAGGTGCATTATTTCCTGCCCATCTGTGAAATAGAGGAATGTTATTTACATTTCACCCTGCCTTAGTGTATACCTTTAGACCTGTCTGGAGTCTCACCCTAAAGCCACAGCAAGATATTTTGGCATGGAGAGAAAACATTTGGAGTTTGGTATCCATGGAGGACACAGCAAAATAATCACTTCCCAGGTCAGGGGTGTCCCCTGGGCTGGGACTGACACCAGAAGGGAGCCCCAAAAATTTTCCCTTCTCTGGCAGAGAGGAAGAGATAGGGTCTTCCTCATTGGGAATGAGTGTTTTCCCTGGAAATCAGGCATTTATCCTGCAGGATACCCAGGAATTCAAGGGAGTTGGTTTCATCCACTGGCCATAGTGGGTCCCTACTCTGTGCCCATACGTAAATATATGTAAATAAATATGTGTATTTGACATGCTTCCCACTCTCTGGCTGGGAATATCAAGCAGAGGAGCTATCATCCTTGGAAATCATGGCACCCAGGTGATGCCTGTGAGGAAGTGAAGGATGTGAGCATTTCCTGGGAAGAAGAGCACAGCCTTCAGATGGATTTTACCCCTTGGCACCACCATGGATGCCCTGACCAGGGAATGACCCCTCCCCTAACCTGGTTTCCCCTCCCTCCTTTAGGACAGGATACAACATTCACCTGCTGCATCCTCTCCTCCCCTGGCTCAGGAGCACCTCCTCTGGCTCACACCATGAAGCCAAGCGCATCAAAAAAAAGAAAAAAACCCTCTGGATTTGTAAAAGGGTTATTTCCAAATGTTTTTATTTTCTCTAAACATGATTTTTAAAACCTGCAGGACAAATATGTGGCAGTCCAAGGTGGAATTTTTTTTGTACAAATAAGCTAGTGAGGAAAATGCATGATGCAAATCACTGTCTGGGAATGTTCTACACGGTACAAAACCTGTGCTTCAGAAAACTGAATATTATCTCTTCTGCAAACCTAATTTCTCTTTCTGGGCTTGAGAAAAAACGTTATCTGGTAATGTATCCAGCAAACAATTCTGACATTCATTTCAGCTCTACAATCCAATCATTGTGATAGAAAATGGACTGTGCTGGAAAATGGCACTTCAGGAAAACAGGAGCCGCCCAGGAATAGCCCTGGACAAACAGGCATCAGCTTAAGGAAGTTCAGAGTTAGGGAAAAAGTGGTGGGACCCCCTTTGGACTTGCAGGCTCTTCAAAGAGCCCATTTGTCAGCAGATAACAGGAAAATTGGAGGTCACCCACCTTTGCCAAGCTGGAATTTTCCTTGTTGTTGGAGAAATTTGCAGATTGAGTTCAGCTTCTCCGGGTGTCGGTGCTGTGCCTTTGGGAGGGGCACATCAGGATTTATAACAACGCTGGTTTGGGGGAGATTTGGGATGGTTTGGGGGCTTTCAGGCACAGAGCCTGGGTGGACTTGTCAGCACGCCGCCTTGGCGCTGTCCTTCCCAAGCACAAAACCTCCCCAGGGGTGGGAATTCTGCACGAATGGAAGTGAAGCCCCCTCGGGGAGCGCAGGGCGTTGGAGGTGTGCAAGACGTGGAGTTTGCTTGCTTGCTGGCATCGTTAACCTCCTGCGACAGGGAAGCCTCGTTGAGGGTTGGGAGTCATTGTAACTCCCAACAGGAGGACTGAGGGTCCCAGTGGTCTGGGGGTTTGTTTAAACCCAAACACTTCCCTGTGAGTTACGTCTTGGGGTTTACTCAGCTGCTCAGATAGATCAGGAGAACGTCTGGGTAGGACTTTGGGGGGTTTTGTTGTTGGATGTCTGGGACCGGGCACGTTAGTGTAATGTTTTCTGGGAGGGAGCTGGTCTACAAGGGAAACAACCCACAAAAGCAGGGATAAAGCTCCTGGCAGCCCTCTGCGGAGGAAACCATTCCCTGATACAGCCCTTGCAGTGGGCTGAAAACACAGCTTGCCTCATCTGCAGGGTGCTTGCCCCTTTGACTGCAGGACAGAAGAGCCTGTGTGCTGTGAGGGGTGGCTGATTATCTCCCCAGGAGCACTGAGTGGCCACTTGTCCCTGCTGGAGCCCTTCAGTATGCAGGGGTGTCCCACAGGGTCACGTTTCTCCAGGCACTGTGCCTCCAGCCTGTGTAGCTGTTGCTGGTTTGGGATGTGGCCGGATCCTGTGGGATCCCCCTGTCCTGGCCAGGGGTCAGCACCAGGAAATGGGGGTTGGAGAAGTCCCAACCCCAGCTGGGACCATTCCCCATCTGCAGCCCCTTGAATAAAAGGGCATTTATTTCAACTGAAATGCAAATTTACCTTAGCATAAAACCAGATCAGAATGAAAGAAGCTACAGAAAATCCATCAGATTTGCTATTGGCAGAGGAGATCAGTGCATGGATGGAAATATTCATTAAGATTTGATTTGAATATGTGTCTATTTATACCAAAATCACAAAAATCCTTGCCCAAAGTCCTCACCAGAGAGAGGAGCCTGTGCTGCTCCTTGTGTGGTGCCCCTCTGCCCGTGGAGAATGAGGTGCCAGTGTTGGGCTCTGGAAGGGGAACTTGTCTCCCAGCTGGAGGTATTTTGGGGGGTTATGGTTCTCTCTCTTGCAATTTCAGTTTAGCTGTGACAAAACTGTTGGAATAAGCTTGTCATGTATATCAGGAAAGAATTGTTCCCTGTGAGGGTGGGCAGGCCCTGGCCCAGGGTGCCCAGAGCAGCTGGGGCTGCCCCTGGATCCCTGGCAGTGCCCAAGGCCAGGTTGGAGCAACCTGGGACAGTGGAAGGTGTCCCTGCCCATGGCAGGTAGCACTGGATGAGATTTAAGGTCCCTCCCAACCCAAACCTTTCCATGGTTCTGTATGGAACCTCATTTTTATGTTGAGAATATAAAGCATCCTCTCTTTTTTTAGGTCAGGAATTTTACTTTTCCGAGCTCTCCTTGGCTCTGTACCAAAGCTGTGGGAGGTAGAATTACTTAATACTCATTTTAGATGACCCACAGAATAAGATAATGAGGTGTATCATCTCCCTACCAGCTGCAGAGTGATTAAAAAGTAAAAATTAAAAAAAAAAAATGGAGAAGAAACTGCACCAATTTTCTCGTGGTACACAGAGTTATATAAAATTATATAAAATAGGAGAAGTGCAACGAACTGCTTGAGGATGGTGTTGCATAGATAGGAATATGTGAAAGAGCTCTTAATTGCAGAAATTTGGTGGATATTTAAAAGAAAATTGTCACAGGATGTATTTTTAGACTTCATGTTTAAAATACTTTTATTTTCTTCAGTATCTTACCATGACTAGACTTTATTTGATATATAATTATAGGGTACAAACACCTATCACAGAGAGGCTGCTCCGTGGTTCTGGAGTTATTTCAAGTCTGCAACTGGCTTGAGAAATCGGTAAAAAATAGCGAAAAACTTTTTGGAAACCACTTTATCTTCAACTTCTTGCTTGGGCCATCTGCTATTTCACCATCTAATGGGCCCTTTCAACTGTGCTTGAATGGGGAGACATCCATTTCTATTTCATGTTTCTGTGGTTTTCCAGAACTTTTTGTGCCCTAAAGTGAGCACTTTTTATCTGTGATGTGGGGAAAATTAATAAAAATCCTGACCAAAGGGTGGTCGGGGGAATAATGTCCAGTCTGAATGTGGGCTAATTTTCTGATTGCCTGATAATGGTGTCTGGAAAGAAGGTCCCTCAGCAGTCATTTGATTTATTGTGGTATATAATTGTGGCCAGGGAGTCAAACAAAAACCATATTGAGGACAGAAGTCTGGTTTTGTAACTGGGGTGTCCTCTGAAATTGTGTCACTGCAGAAGGAGGCGGGGAATTGTGCTGGAGAGAGATTTTGCCATGTTTTGAGGGAGAAATGATGAGAAAAGAGCAATGTTCTGGTTAAATCCCAGGCTGGCTGCACATGCAGCTGGCTTTGAACAATCCTGGAGTCACGGAGTGGGGTGGCATGGAAAGGACCAAAAACTCATCCAGTGCCACCCCTGCCATGGGCAGGGACACCTCCCACTGTCCCAGGTGCTCCCAGCCCCAGTGTCCAGCCTGGCCTGGGACACTGTCAGGGATCCAGGGGCAGCCACAGCTGCTCTGGGAATTCCATCTCAGCCCCTCACCACTCTCCCAGGGAACAATTCCTTCACAATATCCCACTCAGCCCTGCTCTCTGGAAGTGGAAGCCATTCCCTGGGTCCTGTCCCTCCATCCCTGTCCCCAGTCCCTCTCCAGCTCTCCTGGAGCCCTTTAGGCCTCAAAAGGGTTTTAAGTTCTCCCTGGATCCTCCTCTCCAGCTGAGCACCCCCAGCTCTCCCAGCACAAGCAGAGGGGCNCCCCGTTCCTGGAATTATTAATTCCTACATTCCCTGGCTGAAAACCCCTCTAAGCCCATCAGGTGTGTGAGCCCAGCAGTGCCGAGTCCACCTCCAACGTCCCCAAGTGCCACCTCCTGCTCCCCAGGGCCCCCCATGCCCGCCCGGCCTGCCCAGCCCCGCCGGCCCAGGGGCAGACCGCGTTGTAGATTTCCAGGTTTTGGGGAATAGCCCAGAGCTTGGCTGTCACATCCACGTGAGCTCTCCGTGAGTGATGTTGTTCGACCAACGCCGGAGGAACTGGTAATGGATCCCCACCGAGTGGTGCCAAACCTGGACTGAGCTTGTAACAACTGCTGGGAGCACATCTCACATTTTGGTGCTTGTCATTAGGTAAAAATGCAACTTTGAGGGCTCATTGGCCTAAATGGAAATATGTAATGGCCCAAGTTAAAACCCGTGAAATGGATAATTATGGCTGCCTGCTCTAACACCATCAGCTGCTGTTACAAAACCAACATTTGACTCCTCTTTGTTTTACTTTTGCCGTGTTTGGGGCTCAAAGTTGTGCAACAGAACCTAACAGAAAATGCCTGCAATAAAGAAGCTCTGTTTCATTCTTCCCTTCATAAATAACAGGAGATTAAGACCTAATTGATTTCATTCTCCTGTGATGGATACCACAGTAATTTTTAATGATTTCTCTCAAGTTTCCCATTAGGAATATTTATTTTTCTTTAAAAATGCCCCCAAATATGCTGTCTTCCTAATTTACTGCCCCAGCTTTTATGATGATGGATGTTGCATTGTTCTGTGGTTTGCAGAGGGCTAGACAGGAATATTAAAAATATACGACTTCATAATTTTTAGTCTGAGTTGAATGCTGTCCTCTTGTGAGACATGTAAAAATTTGTGGCTTTTTTTCTTTCTTTTGTTTTCAGAGAGACAGTGAAATTTGAGGCAACAGATCAAAGCACTTATTCTCAGTGTCTAGTCTGGAGTAAAAAAAAACCCAAGCCCCCTACATATTTAATGGGCTATTTGTTGGATTTAAAGGGATTTTAGCACAGGACACCTTTCTGACATATTGTCAGCAATGTCCTGTTTGATATAAGGATCTTGCTGGAAAATCTTCACTTCTCAGTACTGAAACTTGTGGGAAAGCCTACAATGATGTTTCTTCCCCCATGGAGGTTTAGGGCTGTGCAGACATCCCGAAGGTTATTTGTTTGTTTATTTGTTTGGGTTTTATGAAGGTATTTGCTCATGTGGTACTAAAGCAGAAGAATGTTCAGCTCATGGAGTTTTTCCCTCTTCCTGGGGGAAGGCTGGAAGAGGAAAATGTTGGTGGGAAATCTCCTGTGGGGTAAAGCTGGGAACCAGGGAATCATAGAAAATCCCAAATTGGAAGGGACCCACAGGGAGCATCAGTCCAACCTCTGGCCCTGCACAGACACCCCAATAATCCCACCCTGAGCATCCCTGGGAGCTTTGTCCCATCTCCTGGAGCTCTGGCAGCCTCGGGGCCGTGCCCATTCCCTGGGGAGCCTGGGCAGTGCCAGCACCCTCTGGGGAAGAACCTTTCCCTGATCTCCAACCCAGATGTCCCCTGACACAGCTCCAGCTGTTCCCTGGGTGCTGTTCCTGTCCCACATTGGAGCTGCCCTCAGGAGGAGCTGCAGACCCCCGTGAGGTCTCCCCTGCGCTGAGCAAACCCAGTGACCTCAGATTTTCCTCTTTTGGCCCCTCCAAACCCTTCCCCACCTTCATGACCCTCCTTTGGGCACCCTGATGGATTTACACCCTGAGCCCTCCGTTCTGGGGTGTTGGGACTGTAGGGTCAGGGTTCGGGGGTGCCCCAGGGTGGGGAGGGTGCTGTGGTGTCCGTGCTCAGGAAGAGCTCGGTGTTCGCCTGACCGAGGTTTTGTGCTGCTGGAAAAAGACGTGTGAGGTTTGGGGAGGTTGTGTTTTAACTGCTGAAGAATTTCAGGGTTGCTGTTGTTGCTGTTAAGGTCCCGGATCCTTGCAGGGGTGGATTTCTTTGTTTGCTCTTCCCTGAGCTCCTCTTGGCTTTTTCACCCTTGGCCCTGTGACAGCCGCCTGCAACGGGCTCTGTGCAGCTTCCCCATAAAGAACTACATGGAGCTTAATCAGCATTAAAGCAGAGCTTCCTCCCCTGCCTTGCTAGAGAAAAGGAGCTGCTTTCCAAAATTATATTGCCCATGGAGCAGCAGGACAAACTGGGCAGGGGAAACAGGAGAAGAGGAATGTGATGAGCCCATGGCACTCAGCATCAGCCCTGCTGTCCTTCTCCCAGGTACAAACCATGCTGGCAGGGAGTGCTCTCCAAACACAGCTGAATGGAAAGGGCTTGCTCTCTCTGATTTTGTTTTACCCCTGAGATAGACTGAAAATCCTGCATCTCACTTATTAAATGCATAAAGAAATTCAGGATGGCTTTGTCAGTTTTGTTTATGCTTGAATTTAATGTTACGGTGCTTTATCACTCAGACAAGGTAGGAGTTGATTTAGTTTTTTTTTTTATTAAAAAAAATTCAGTTTCAGTGTTTCATTCCATGTAATGTTCTGTTGATTTGCTATAGCAGTTCAAGGCTCTCTACAAAGGACCATGTTACTCCAAATAGCTCCACAAAATCCCAGCTTCCTCAGTGTGTCCTTTTAATTTGTGCAGCAAGGGATAAACTTGAGTAAATCCTTGGTTCTCAAAGCCAGAAAATCCCAGAATGGTCTGGGTTGAAAGAGACCTTGAACATCATCCAGTCCCACCCCTGCCAAGGGCAGGGACATCTTCCACTATACCAGGTTGCTCCAAGCCCCATCCAGTCTGGCCTTGGACACTTCCAGGGATGGGGCAGCCACAGGAGAAGCATGTCCCTGTCACTGAGCTCTGTTGGATCCCAGCTGGGCACTGGAGCCCTTTATTTTGGATGAACAGATGCACCATGGCCTCATGGCCCATGGAGGAACCAGCTCTGGCTGGAGCCAGGCATGACTGCTCTGCCCCCTCTTGCTGTTCCCAGCTGCATTGGCCAGCTCAGAGTTCTGGGACAGAAATTCCAGATGAATCCAATATTGTGGGACCTTTAGGACAGGAAGGGAAAATCATAACCAAAGGAGAGAAAGGCAGGGATGAATCTATGGGTAACAGAACAGTGAGATGGCTGACCTTGCGTTGCGTTTCCTGGGTGTCACTGCGTGGTGCAGACTCACTGTGCTGCTCAGGGCAGCTCAGCAGCTCCTCAAGGCATGCACAGAGGGTGGAAACCTGCCCTTGGAGACTGGGAAATCCATGGAATCCATCTCTCAAGTATGTGCAGCAAACGGGATTTACAGCCAGGGTTTGGTTTCAGAGCTCAGCCCCGGTGGATGCTTTTCCATGTCTGAAGGCTGGGACAGAGGTCTGCAGAGCAGAGCAGAGCTCTGTGGCTAAAGGTCGGGCTGAATTATGCTCTATCTATGCCTGTTAATTATAGAGGACTGTAATCTGCCACTGCAGTCACAATTCAGCAGGATCTTGATTGTGCAGAGAGTTAATGAAGTGAGGGAGGACTGGAGACACAAAGTCTCAGCAGCTGGCCTGGGGACACAGAGATTTCAAAGGGAAAAGCTTTTTTGTTTTGTTTTGTTTACTCTGAGAAGGAATAACTTTGGCCTGGAGGCCCCAAAACTGTAGATCCCTGTAGCTAAGCCCAGACAAGTCCTCATGCATTTTGGCACATAGGGGAATAAAAAAAAAATCTGGATAATACTCAATGCTGTGATTACAGTGAGGTTTCCTGGATATCCAGGAGGGGATCACAGCTGATCTGGGAAGATGTGAGAGCAGTGTTACAGAGGTGCTTTCTGCCCAGCAGAACCTCTTATCTTGAAAATGTTCAGCTCTCTGAAGTGGATTAACCTCTCTACATTTAAGTCTGGCTGTAACACAAGAGATGCAAATCCTGCTCTGCCAGAGAAGTCCAGCAGACAACTTTCCTTTCCCACCATTTTTTTCTTTTCTTCCTTTTCCTTTCCCTTTTCTCATACTCTACACCTCAGAGCATACCGTAACCCATCTGACAATATTAATTAATTTACTTTGCCTTGGAGCTAATGTTACCAAAGCATCACAGTATCATAGTCTGAAGGATTTATTTACACTTAATCTATTTTCTCTCCACTCCTTGTTTTTTTTCCCTGTTGTCTTCATCAGTCACTAATTCCTTCTCAAAAGTCTTTTAACCTAGGAGGAACTAATGGAAATTCGTGTTACCCTCAGTCCTCCTCCTTGCTGGGGTCTGTCTGCCAGGTAAGTTATTCCGCACTGCTCCCTTCCCGACTGCTCTCCTCCGGACTGACCTTTCCAGTGCCATGTGAGCTGAAGCTCCTCGTGAATCGGTAATTTGGGAAGCAGAAGCCCAGCCAGCCGCCTGCGTTGTCACACGGTCAAATATTCATCGTTTCAAATCGCTAGTGCCCTTTACATCAAACTATTTCCACACCTAAATGCGAACCGGGCGATGAGTCACCTCGCTGTGACCTGCGACAGCGACACGGCGGCAAGTCGGGGGCAGGGGGAGGGAGAAGGGAATGACAACAGGTAGCGATTAATGCAGGGCACATTCCTGCGCACCCTGCCAGCAGCTCCAATTCTCACATTCTGGAAAACGCCTGCTAAGTGTTTCCAAAACACTCCCGCGGGAAGCGAGGGCCTCGCAGTTCAGAGGCGCCGCTGACAGGAACGGGAGATCCTTGTCACTTCATTCCTTGGTTGTTCCCCCGGCCGCGGGTGACCCGGAGCCCCCAGGGCGAGCTCTTCCCGCACACACCTCCACGCACAGAGGTGCTCCAGCGGCAGGATTTGTTCTCCCCAGCTTTTAGGTAACGCCTGGCTCGCTTTTCCTGCAGAGGCTGAAAGCCAAAAGCGAACCAGGCACCCAGCACGTGCCAGCCTCTGTCTGTAGGAAGAGAGGAAAAAGGGTGCTGTGTTAGATTCGCCTAGCTAAGGAGGTAAAAATTAGGAACAAAAAGAGGATTTAGCTGTTCTTATGCTGTTGCTACTGCGGGAGAGCCCTGAACTAGTGCACAGTGGAGTGAAAGTCTCAGGAAGAAAAGCTTCTGGAAGAAAAATGAAATATATACAGTAAGAAAGATAAGGAGAATGAAAATGAAGGGAGGAGAGCATAAAAAGGAACAGCAGAAGATAAAAAGGTAAAAATTACTCCAAAAGCAGTGGACACCTCCACAGCCCCCTCCCTCCATTCCTACTCCCCTGAGAGTGCTGAAGAACAAAGCTGGGATGGATGGATGGATGG
>WAAG01026759.1:3011-17153 GCA_013390105.1 Tichodroma muraria | reverse complement strand
TGTGAAACTGGGATCTAAAAATGCCTCTGCAGCTGCAAGAGGCAGTGAATTGGTGGGATTTGCATCCTATGCAAGAGAAGTGATACAGACATGAACACTTCAGACTCATTCCTCTTCTGATAGTTAAAGTAACTGAAAACTCAGTCCTCCACTAGAAAATCCCCTCCAGCCTCCAGTTTAGTGGGTCTTGGTAGTTCATTGTGTCTGCTTTCTGCAAGAAGAAAAATCCACTTGTTGGAAGGCATGCTGGATGTCTTTCATATCTCTCAAAATTGCACTGCCCGTAGTAACAGCACCAAACCTAATTTTAGTACCTAATGTTGAACATTGCTGAGTGAAGTGAAGGGATTTCAAAGCAGGATTTTGCTGTCTGTTCTGGAAGATTGGGTAGGAGGTCTGTAGAGGAGTTCTTCCTTCTACGGGAATAGAAGCCCTACTGCCTCCTGGTAAGGAGCATCACACCTTGCTTTTGAAAGCTGTGGTGTTGTGTCTGTGCATTATGGGACAACACAAGGACAAGAAAACCTCAGAACGGTCTGTATTGCATTGCAGCAGGAGACCAGCCTGCCAGAAGAGCATGTGAGGTTCATGCTGTTTATGACGAAGATGAAGCTTTACAGCTTTGTAAAAATGTGATTTGCTGCCCAAAAAAACAGCATAAGCACTTGCAGGTCTGAATTTCCCAGAATATGAACAGCTTGAAAAGCTATTAAGCTTCTTAAAGAAATAAAAGGAATCAAAGTTTGAATGAGGAGTGTAGGAGAGCTATACAGAAGCCTGAATTTCTGTTCACTTCATTGTGTTCATGGGCCAGGGCCCCCCACCTCTCCATAATCACCATTTGAACTTACTTAAGAATGGCACATTGCAAGGCAAGTAAAAAGCACACATTGAGGTTTTGAACTATGGGGGCAAATGAACTCTTGTTTGAAATAAGCTAACCATTCGATATGTGGACACAAACTGGGGTTGGGCTCCAGAAGGGCTTGAGCCATGACATGGTGAAGGAAGTGGGGTGAAGGTGGGAATGGACTGATGGATGACCTGCCAAGCCAGAGGCATGACATCAATTTGGGTAAGTCCCAGCAATGGCAAAACCTTGTTTGTTGTCCAGGCTGCTGTGGAGCAGCCTTGTATTTGCACCTTGGAGGTCTCCTCACCCTCACTGAGGTCCTGCAGATATTTTCCAGCTAACCTTTCTGGAGAGATCAGGCTAGAAAAGCAATAAGTAGGGAAAAAGCAATGGAAAACTAACATGGAAAGGGCAATAAGTAGTGAATGAGGTGCCAGAACTCAGAGACCCTCCTCAGAAGTGGGCTGCTGAAAAGCTCAGAGGGGATCTTCTGATTATCTGTGCCATGCTTACTGGAGGGATGGCAGTGGAGTGTTTCTTTGCAGAGTATTTGTGCTTGCTTTTACCAATTACAATTGCTGTAATGAACTGCTACTGGAAATTAAAAAAAAAAAGTTGCTTTGACGAGAATTAAGCATTTACATGGAGATGTTTTGAAAAGTCGTATGAAAACAAATTAGCCCTTGCTGTCTGAGTATCATTGGATTTGCAGCAGAAGGAGCTTTTGGAGAGACCCTCCCTTGAGTGTCTTACTTTTGCAAGGGGGAAAAACTGTCCTTGCTGTCTGTTCTGGTATTAGAAATGTTAATAAGGTTTGGTAAGAAATGATGCAGTGCTGCAGGCCAGGACACAGAGCACTTTGGTGTGATGGTAGTAACACATCAGGCATGGGGTACTGAGTATGTCACATATGTCCAGATATACCTATGGTGTGCTTGTGCAGGTGAAAGCTATTAAAAATTATTAGCACTTGACACTGAAGTAGTCTACTCTTTGGAGAAAAAAAGAGCAGCTGCTCCTGAGTCAAAGGGTTAATTTCTTTTGTATCACAAAACCTACACAAATACAAAATTTTTGTTTTCACTCTTCCAGATGAGTCCTTCCAACTCGTTCAGCCTAAGGGCAGAGCTCAGTACAAGGCATAAGCCTAAACAGCAACAGCTTCATCTGCTATTCTGTTCCTTCCTTTGCAGTCACAATAATGAAATCCAGGGGGAATTAAAAGTATCCTGGCTGCAGAGCCCATCAGCCAACCATTGTAATGTGGCTGTGAAATACAGAGCCACAGACTTGCAAGCACAATTAGCTAATAAGATCTGTGCTCCATCATAACCCCATTTTAAACAGGCTGCTGATAGGGTAATTTTGACACCAAAATAGCATCACAGGAAATGCATAGTCGCTGAAACTCATTGTGCCTTTTATTAAGCAACACTACAAAGAAGCCAGCAACTGATTTTCACTTGGGGCTGTCAGCAGGAGCAATCTCTCTGCTCTTATCTGTGCTGATGAGAATATTTTCCATGTCCCCTTCTCCCAAGCAGAGCCAGAAGGGCATGGTTATACATGCCAGCTGTGAAGGTTTTAGCCTGCCCACAGCTTCCCTCACAGACCTCAGCTGGGAAAAACACCACAGCTGTTCAGCAGCACACAGGCTCTGCCATATTCTCCATAAATAGCTCAACTCAACTCAGTGTGTGTTGAGCCGTATTTATTCCTGTGGGGCACTGGGCCTGTTCTTACCCCTGTGCATGAAGATCAGGAGACCAAATGGGCCATGCTCAACTGTTTGAGTGAGCTCCTAGAAAATGGAGGTAGCTTGGGCTGCTGGATCTCACCAGCAGCTCAGAGCTCATTAGGGAATGCAGTTTAATGCCCTTTAATGCCCTGATAATGTACAATTGCTTCCTACAGCATGCGTGGATGCACAGCATTCTCTGGGTTTGGAAGCTCCCCAGCAATGGTGCTCTCTCTCACGGTTCCATCTGGAGACTGAGTGCAGCTCTTTGAAAGGAAAAGGCAGCATTTTTTCCCCTCTAGTCTTTCCTGTAAGAACAAACTGCTCTCTTTTATATCTAATCTAGGTTTTTAAAAAAAACAGCAAATGGCAGTTCATCTCCTCAGAGCCGATGACATGAGATCTTTCACCACAAAAATAGTCCCAGTGCAATGAAGTCTCCAGTCTTCAAAGGCACCTCTTGGGCCAGCTCCAGCTCTGGAAAGCCTTGTTCTGAGATGAGATGTGGTGCTGCAGCTGGGTGCTGTGACCCTTCCTGAGACGTGTTCTCTTAGTGCCCCCTTTCCCTTCTGAGCCTGTCCCGAGGGTGGGCTTACAATGAGCCAGGACTGCTGTGAGCTTTGCCAGCCTCTTGCCAAAATGACTATTGCCAGCTTGATGACCTTCTGACAGATGTCAACCCTTTGTGCCCCTCCTCCCTCCTCCTCCAAGGCAGGGTTGACCTGCGTCAGCATTTGTGCCCCCCACAGCCTGTGGTGCACACGCCTCGCATGATTTCTGTACTGGACATAACCAGCCTATGAGTGCTGCCAGAAGTGTGAACAGATGAGAAGCTCACCTCCCGACTGGCCCAGACCAGAGTCAGGAGATGGTGCACAAAGCACTGCCACTGACAGCACCTGACCTCCCCCAGCTCCTGTCCTTGCCTCCTCCTGCTGGCTTATCAGACTGCAAACCAGGGTGATGCATCAGAGGTTATTGCTCTCCAGGAGGTAGCAGAAAATTAGTGTTTGGGGCAAAGGTGATCTGCTGCCTCTGAGTGTCAGTTACAGTAAGTGTAGGACAGGATTAGAACACCCTTTCATGCTCCCCAGCTTATTGTGCTTAAGGAGAGTTATGGCTCACCAAGCCCAAAAACTGCTGGTTTTTTTTTTTTCCTGCTGTGAATCTTCTTTTGCGGTGCAGCCAGAATTCATTGCAACATCTGAGAAGTTAAAGGGTCAGATCCTTCATCCATTACTGCTCCCTGAAGTGGTCACACAAATATATGCAACATTTTATTCACACAAGTGCAGAAATGTGGCTTTCAACCCTTTTATAACTCTTTTTTTCCTTGAGGATCATATCCCTGAATCACCTTTTTTACCTCACCTCAATCACTGCAGTCCTGTTTTTTTCCGTTCTTTGAAAAGGCAGTTGATCTTCATGCCACACACAAAACTGAGCTTCTGCTGTCCACATGTTCAGCCACTTCCCTTCTACCTGTTTACCTTATACTCCTTCTCTTCACACACCCAGACATTGCCCAGCTGTGCCTCCATTCAGTTCTCTGCTGTTCTCTGTGATTTTCCAAAACCAAGCCCTTGGCCTCAGCCTCGAGTTCCATGTATAATCCACACCGCTCCCCCCACCCAGACCTTGCCTCCATGATACTTCTCTTCCAGCTCTCCTGGAACCTGAGGTTTGCCACAGTCATGGTTGTGCTCTGACTGTTGCTTCTGCCATCTGAGAAAAAGTTCCCCATCTTTCCCTCTCTCTCCCTCTCTGTTGTTTTTCAAGCTAGACAAATTTGAGTGTCTCACAGTTTAAACATCCTCAAGGACAGGACAGAAAATGGAAGCTGTATGCATTCTGCACCTCTGGCTTGCCCCAGTAACTTCAGTGGAGGTAGGCAAATGGACAACAGCATCCAATCTCTGTTCTGCCTTTCATGGATCAGTCAATGGCCATGTAGTTCTGCTGCTATTTTAAACTTTGATCCCCTTGCTTTGTCCCTAATACTAGCAACAAGACACAGATGTGTTGCTACTGCTTGCATGTGCAACTGTAGGAACAGTTTCTCTGTCTATGTAGGTGTAGTGCTTGGTAAACCAGGTGTTTGACTCCCCTGTCAATATAAATATAAAATATAAATACTGACAATATAAAATATTATGGTGAAATTTCAACTGCACTTGGCTCTGCCCCCCCACTTACTTGCACTACAGAGTGGAGGGCAGATATGCACAACCAAGTATTTTTAACCATGTCACCCTAAAATGATTTGAACAGGGATCCAGAGGACTTATGGATGGTGTGTTTTAGTTGATTCTTCAAGAAGACTTTAAGTGGAATTACTAGTTGCAGGGTCCCTCACTGGCACAAGCAACAAACCCATAAATGCAGTCTGTCTACATTTCACTCAGAATACACAGATAGATTCAGATCTGAAACACTTAAAGCTTTGCTTTAGAATGTGTTTTGTCTTGCGTCCACTTATAATTGAAACACTGTGATTTATTTGAAGTGCTCACTTTGAGAAGACATGAGAAAGTTAGGCACTCCGCACTGGCTCCAGTAACACAGGGAGATGGACATTGGTTTCTGCAGGATTTCATTGCACTTTTCAATTGAAAACCAAGAGTGCCTTGAAGTGACTAGTGCTTTCAGTAAATGACATTTTAAAATTAAAATTTCCTTCAGTTAGTGACATTAGCAGAGCTTAATACCACGTGTTGTTATCTGCTTATCCTCCAAGAGGCCACAGCTGGCAGGCGGCAGACCCCCACAACCCTGGGCACACAGACCAACATACATGCAGCCTCTTCTAATGGCAGGTGTGCCCTGCAGCCATCTCATGGTGTCCTCTTCTGCACGGACCCTCAGCATCATCAGGTGGGTGAGAGCTGTGGAGCTCAGGGCCAGAGATGTGCCTACAGGAGCAGGCACTGAGGGACACTGGGGCATGGTGGGGACCAGGAAATGCAGCAATGAGTGCTGCTGGTACCCAGGTCTGAGGTACTTGTGGGGGCATGGCAGAAGCCCTGACAACCCAGGTCACAGCAAAACTAGCAAAAATGCTTGCAAATTTGCCACCTCCATCACTCTGCCTTCTCTCTGCTCTTCGAACCTTTTACAAAGCACTTCAAATGTCCCCAACAACTTTAGTGAAACTCTACTTGCCTGAGCAAAACTGCAGCTACTTTGAAAGAAGACATGCCCCCAGGAGGGTTCAGTAAAAAATGCTATTAATTATAAATGCTTGTCAGTGATCAGAAAGCCACACATTTGACCTGCTGGCCAGCAAATGGCAGGCTTTTCAAGTCAGGCATGTCCAAACTGCAGTAGCAGTAGTCACCAGATCCTGTGTACACAGTGCACAGATGCTTTCTTGAGCACTATGACAGTCTGATTTGCATTGTAGGTCTCCAGCAACAGCTACACCTTCTAGAGGAGCACACTGTGGAGCTTCTTCACTGATCAGGGTGGCCACCCTGGGCATGGGAAGTCTCCAGCTAGTTGCAGCATTATTCATTCTCCCCCAGAAAGCATGAAGATGCCATAAGGAAGTGGAATAGGACTGGCTGCATCTCCTTTCCTAGAAAGTGCTGATGATTCACTGTACTTGTAGCTGGCTGTCCTAGAGAGGAAGGTGTGGGGCTGTCACCAGCTGCTCCTCAGGCTTTCATACCATCTATGTCTCCCAAAAGGAGAGCCAGGATTGCTGTTGAAAGGAATAAGATGTGTGTGTCTTTACAAACAGACTGTGTGAATCTGCTTGTAGACAGGGCCAGGGACTTTTAAATAAGGAAGTAACAGGAGAAACTATCAGTTTCAGAAAATATTACTAATTGATATGGACTGGTGCTCAGCCAATGCTGTGCTAAATTCCTGAACTGAGAGAAGAAACTTAATAAAATATTAATATCATTTAATGTAAAAAAAGGGTTTGCATATTAAGGGGTGCATACAGTAGGCAAATCTGGAAGTCTGTACCTTGCAAGTACCTCAGCCAATGGGGAAAGGAAGAGGGTGATACATCCAGGAAATTAGGAAATAAAGGAGGCTGCATCCTCCAGCAATTTGAGAGACCCCATGGAGAAATGCCCATGGCCTCTGTCTTTGTCTATGAATAGAGTTACAGGACTCCTCTGTCTCCTTTCTGGACATAAACCTCTGGTGATGTGACTTTTTCTGCACACCGTCCCTGCCACAGCACCAGCTCTGTTGTGCCTAGGCTACGGTCTCTGCATGCTCAAGAGCGTCCTCCTCTGCTAAGTTTTCAGATGCCAGCACCCCTGTTCAGTGTTAACTAGAGGGTAAAAATGGCAGATCATGGACTATATTTGGCGCTACAGCAATCCTTCTAGGCACTGATCACAAGCCTATCACTCACAACCCATCACTCTCCCCCGGACAGGCAGACTGACGAAGACACAGTGCCATCAGCTGGGCATTTGCAGCCACCTGCCCAGAGTCAAGCTGCTTTCCTTGCCAAAAGGCAGGAGTTTCATAAAGCCATGCCTTTTGGTGACTACAGCTTTTTCTGGCAGACCACAGTGTGTGTGGAGTGTGTGCCTGTCATAGGTGAGGAGGGCAAGCCAGTCTACAGTGCAAAAGCAGGATTAGAAGGTGTTGAGTCCATTAAGACGGCAGCAGCTAATTCTTGCTAAGAAGCAGCTTTAGGGAGCCTTTTGCCCTTCATTCTGCACCTTGCCATCCACCAGCACTTACTTGCTATGTGAAGGCAGGCATGGCAGCGGTAGTGCCCCTGGCATGAGCAGTGTGCCATGGAGACAAAAAGCCTGCAATTTGATTTGGGGACCTTTCATAATGAAAGGTGGCAAGCTGGATGAACAGCATTCCTTAAGCTTTAACAGCTAGGGGACTGCAACCGACTGTACAGCCCAGCAAAGTGCATACAGCCCTGGAAACCTCATTAATCCCTGGAAACCTCATTAATTATGCTCCTTCCCTTCCACATTGTAACTGGTCTTTCCACTGGGGTATGCCAGCACATCTCTCCCTGGAGTTGAGAGCTCATATTTCATCCTCCCCACTTACCTCCTTCCCCCTCACTTCCCACTAGAAAAAACAGGCAGCAGCAGAGCCTTTTCGCAGGTGTGCTTGCTTTTATGCCACGTGTAAAACCTCCCTTTTTCTGCTCTTTCTCTTGCTGCTGCCTCTGATCCTCCCCAGTTTATCTCCTCACTGTGCCTGTCTTCTTTCTGGTCCTGGCTGTCTGCAGGGCTTCTCAAAATCTGGTTTTAAAATATGAAGTGACTTCTGGACTGTGTGGCTCTGGGCCAAGCCTTCATAGGCAGTGGCTGAGAAAATGTACTTATTCACTGCTTTTTCACATGGTCAAAGCTTATTCCAACAGACACTTTGGCATGAGAAGAGCAACTTCAGAAAATGACAAAATGATGCGGTTCAAAGAACTCAGCCTTCATCTTCATAGAGGGACTGCTCCTGAGCAATATGCATTTTTTCCTACATAATGGATCTTCTATTTCATTCCAGCAGCTCTCATGAACTCCCTTGACTCTGTTTTATTTGATGGTGGCATAGGGATTTATCCTACCTATATCGATATATCCTGTATTCTGAAGAATTCCCTCTGTCAGAGACAGGGAAGGAGCAGGAGGTACATGGGTGGGGCAGAGAATTAAATTCATAGTAACTAAGCAAAATTAAAGGCCACATCCTAATCAGCTGTGTCCTTTTGAAACTTACCTCGCCCAACAGAAACAGTCATTGTCAGGGGAACAAAATTCACAGCGGGGCAGTGTCCCAAAGATGGCACAAGTCTGCTGGTGCGTTTTAATACCAGCACTGTGCTCAAAGCTCCTCTAGCACCATAAAGCTGCACTCCAGCACAGTGGCTGCGTTGTGGCTGTATCTGTGTCAAACGCCATCACTACGAAATTACAGTTTCCTTTCAACACTGCGGTGTTGGATTTTTTTTTTTTTTAATTTTTGTTCTTTCTTTTTAGAATTTGGATTAGTGAGCTCTGTGATTAAGCAAAGTGAGCACTTTACACAAAATACCTAGACATGGAATGGGGTTGGAAGGGACCTCAGAGACCCCACGACAGGACAGCACAGCCTCGTATGTGATTGCAGCTGTCGTGATCCCACATGACACCCAGGGTGTGGGCACAGGCACCCCGCTGCGGGACACCCCGAACTCGAACCAGCGGCCCCAGGGCAGCGCCCTCGTAGCCCTCCCCCGCTTCGGCTGCCGGCTCCGACCGCGCACTCCCAGCGGGCATCCCGGAGGAGCACGGCTGGTGCCGGCGGCGGGAGCCCGCATCCCCGCGCCGCTCCGCGGGGAGGGCGGACCTGCCCCCCCGTCGCAGCGTCTGGAATGTATCAAGATTGCCTCAAGTCAGGATGTGCTTTTGTGTGAGACCTTTGTATACTTTCAAGGCTAATCAGCAAGAGAGGAGGCCTAATCAGTGGAACTGGGAGCGGCTAGCATCGCCTAGTTCAGGACATCCGGGAACTAACGAGATTTGAGGATGTCGTAAATCGGGATGTTGGCGTATGTCTGTTGTATACATTGATAACTTGGCAACACTCTCAAGGTCTATGTATCCTATAGCTGAACTATCGGCAGTATAATACTCACAATCACGCCTCTAGAGCAAAAAAGCCCTGACCAGGTGAATACCCTCCCCCTGAGCATGCGTAGAAGTTATCTGGGGGTACATAACGTATGGAATTTTCCGAACTGATCGAGATAGCGGGGCTGTACTTGGGAAGTCATTGACTCCGAACTTGTGCGTGTAAATAATGTAGCGGAAAGGCCGGCAGGGCGCGCTCCATCTATGGAATACCACCAGGCTTGCGCAGCTCTGGAATAAACAACCAATACCTCTCTTGAGGGTATATTACTGGCTTGTGGAGAGGAGTCCGATTTTGTGGAAAGCGCTCCCGCGGCTGGGGAGTGAGGAGGGGAAGTGCATTCTCAGATTTTAGCAGCAAGCATAGGAAAAACCACAAACTCACATCTTCCCGTGTGCTCCAGATCAGGATCGTTGTGTTTCCCCAGCTTGCTGTGAAAAGCACGGTTATTGAAAGCTCCTGGCATTTTCTTTTTTTTTTCTGGTTAAAATGATAGGAAGATAGAGATATGTATTCATAACAGCTGGCTTGTTTTGCTCCTGAGTAGGTGACTGTGTTAAACTGCGACCTTGTGAATTTTGGCTGCCATCCTGCCTGTCCCCCTCACGCCTCCCTCCAGCACAGCATGCATCTAAGAAGGATGTTTTTCAAGGGCTCGATTCAGACTGGTGGATTCCACTCTCTTGCAACTGTAACTTAAAATAGGAACTTATCAGTGTCAGACACAAGATTAGTCTTGCTCTTGGCTTTATAGGCAAATTATGGAAAACCCACCCATTATGGAAATTATGGAAAATAGGGAACAGGTGGTGAGAGGACAACCCAAGCTGGATGTCCTAACCAGTGCAAGGTTTTTTCCCCAAATTTACTGCTGAAAATTTCCCCCCAAAGAACAAATCTGGGGTGCTTGTGATCATCTCTTCCAAAAGGCCTCTGATCCCAATATCACACCATAGCCTTCTGCTTAGAAAGGAGATGGCTGGCCCTGTCAATGCTACCACTGGGTACAGTGTTCTTGCGACCCCAGGGGCATGATCAATATCTTATCTTAACCCATGAGTTTTACTGTTTGGTTTTTTTTTCCCCCTGATTCGCTTTGCCCTCCCACCAGGGTGGTTTAGGCTGGGTATTAGAAAAAGGTTCTTCTCTAAGAGGGTGGTTGGGCACTGGAACAGGCTCCCCAGGGAAGTGGTCACAGCACCAAGCCTGACAGAGCTTAGTGTTAGGACAATGCTCTCAGGCACAGGGTGTGATTCTTGGGGTGTCTTGTGCAGGACCAGGAGATGGACTCAGTTGGATCACAATGACAATCAATCAACTCACAATGTGTTGGACTCATTGTGGTCCTCTTCCAACTCAGGATATTTTAGGATCCTTTTAGAACTTTAAGAGTCATAAATATCCAGTATATCTAATGTAACTTGCCTTCTGTCAGTGTGAAGCCATTCCCCTGTGTTCTGTTCCTACATGCCCATGTAAAAATTTCCTCTCCACCTTTCTTGTAGGTACCCTTTAGGTACTGGAAAGCTACTCTAAGGTCTCCCTGGAGCCTTCTCTTCTCCGTGCTGAAGAGCCTCAGTTCTCTCATTCTTTCTTCATAGGAGAGATATTTCATCCCTTTCACCAGTTTTGTGGCACTCCTCCGGACTTGTTGAAGAAGTCTGTGTCATTGAGTGTGTTGCTTACTGCTGGCACTGGATTTGTGGGTTTTTTTGTTTGGATGATGGAGAGGTACCTGGTAACTGCAGCTATAGCCTGGTTAGCCAATGTGGTTTCTATTGAAGTTGGGTTCAGACCCCTGGTTCTCTGAGAGGTCAGTTGAGGGACCAGGGACCACTGCTCTACAATGTGGAAATTTGACTTTAGGTGGGAAAGAAATTTTCAAAACCAGAAATGTGTCTCATTCAAAGACAGTTTGAAAAGTAGTTGCCAAGTAGGTCTTCCCCTTAAAGTGCATCTTCAGAGGAGATGTACTTGGCGGTGGAAGTCATCAGTGACAAGACTTTTCACTGCCTTTAAAGACATCGGAACAAGCCTATCTCCTTCCAAAGACCCAAGGGCAACACATGTTCCAAGAGTTGATGGCATTACTACTCTTTATTTCTGTCTCACTTCCAATTACTTGTTTCCCAGCACTCCAGTGGCATGTCTCCTGAGCAGTGCAGCTGGCCAGACAACCCTCCTAATGGGGTAACATAACAAAAGCCTCAGTCAGGGTATAACTGTGTATTTTGGAGATAGCGAGCTTAATGGTATCAATCAACAGCTCTGCATGTTAAATTATTGCAAAAGATAAATCAAAGACTTCTGTAGGTTAAGTGTTCTTAATGGAATTGTATAACTATATGCGTACCTTTTTCATATAAAGGGATTCACCAAGATATGTTCCTTGTTAAATTTTTGTTATTTTTAGTTTTAGGGTTTTACATTCAACTTTCCATTGCATTGTGCATGCAAGTAAGACAGGCAGTGATGGCAGAAGGAGTAGCTGTTGCAGTGGATCTGTAAGTGTAGGTTCTGCTTCACATGCAACCTGGTCCTGCAGCCTCATATGTTTTTTTCTTAGCCTTAGCCTAGATTGTGATCTTGATCCTAAACCTTTCTTTTGGGAGTATCTTACCCAATTCACGTTCTGACTGAAATCTGAATCTCTTCAAAACAGGTATTAAAAAAATCACAACATTAAAAAAAAAACACTCTGTGGGAAGAGTAAAACACCATGTCATGTTATGACTGGCTCATCACACTGTCCACTGCTCACATAATAAAGAACTACATAGATAAATGTAAGTTATGCTTATATATAAATACATATAGTAGATAAAGTGTGTGAGCAGACTTAGCAAGCAACGTCAATCCTTGCAATAAAAACCCAAGAAGGATACTTATATGCATGCCATAGAGCTGTACAACTCACAAGAAGTTGAAGCCATAAACTCCCTGTCATCTGTCCTGCATACCCTGCCGGGGAAGACGAGGCTAAACCTTGAAAACGCAAGGATCAGTTAAAACAAATAAAAATAACTGCCCGCCCTACCAACGGGCTGCAGTCCCAAAACAAAACATGGGACTGTTGGATTCTACACCTCCTTTCTTTTCCCGTGCCTGATGAGTACAGCTCCCAGTGCAGGGCGTTGTGGCCCGGACCGCCCGCCCGCGGGCAGGCACGGCTGCCCGCTGCTGTTTCCCAGCAGGATATCCAGGATATCCAGGCTGCCGCGGGGCTGCGAGACAGGGGGGCCAACATCACAGCGCTGCCCGCGCAGCCCTCGCTCCTCAGCAGGGCTGACCAGCATCGCACGGCCCCATCACGGGGCCACAGCACCCCAGGCTCCCCAAAACAGTACACGAGGAAGCGGTGACCAACCGCGCTGGCTGACCCACCTCCACGCCCGGGTAGCACAGACCACTTTTTCCATCGAAATCCTTAAAGACACACAGCAAGCCGAGGCCGGTTGTGCCCGCACTTGTCTGTGCAGACCGCAGGGCTGTTTTCTTCCCCTTCTCCTGACTTATTTCAGCTGCTTTCAGTAGAAAATCCCTCATATATCTCCAAGCAAAAGCAATTCACATAGTTTTAAGAGGAATGGTGGAAGAAGGTAATTCTTCTTTGCTTGAGGACAAGCGGAGACTTCAGGACAGCCTCTGTTGGCCCTTCATACTTCATTAATTCATATTTACACTGCTTTGCTTCATTTGAATGGAGCTTGTTGCGTGTTACTTCTAATATATTTTCTGAAGTGTAGCCCTGGCCTACCAACACGGACAGGAATTACACAGGCTGTGGTTCCATTACAAGTGTTTGTTTACTATTGTCGTGGTAATGCTGGTTACATTGTGATGCTTAACAAATCCGCTTTTTTGCTCTGTGTGTGTTGGCATGAAAGCAGAGCCCGCCCGCTGGGGATTTCGACAAACGCCCCCGGTGCAGGTAGCTCGTGTGCAAGGTACGAGCGCAGGCTGTGCCCTGGATGGTAAGAAGCCAGCCGGGAATGGGGGAGGACTCTACTTCTAACGAAGGGCACGGGCTCTGCTGGGTAGGGATGAGGAGGAAACCATCCCGAGACTCTGCAGGAGCCAGTGGACGCAAAGGGACCCCAGAGTAAGCACCAGCGTCGGAGTGCACGCAACAGCCCGAGCCGCCCTCGTGTCGCTGCAGCACGATTGAAAACTCTCCGAAAGACGAGAGGTCTGGGAGCGCACTGTGGAAAACCTGCGGCCGAGCCGGTGAAGGAACTGGTGTGACCGGGGGAGTGTGAGGTGTGCAGGGAGCCAAGCGGAACACCCATCGGGTCACTGGAGCCGCCCGCTGCGAAGCGGCTGCGGTCCCAGCTGCGACAGTCCCCGTTTCACCTGAGATCTTCGAAGCACGGAGGAGCCGAAGTGTGCGTGTTGAAATTTCCTGAGTAGATCCAGTATCAGTCCTAAGGGTGGATCCTACCCCCTGCGTCGGGGCAGCGTTTGTTCAAATTCCCTGGCATTCCTGCGGGGCAGCGCGCGCGTGTGTGTGCGTGGTTGAAGTCCCTCGGGAGGCGCGCGTAGAAAGGGGGAAGCGATTTTTGTCCGGTGCCTCAGCGTTATGCCAGGAGCCGCAGGCATAACTCTCACCTGGAGAGGCCGCTCTCACCTGGAGCTTGGCGGAGCGATGCCGTCACGGGAACTGCCTATCACACCGATTCCCTTTCCTGCGGCAGTGAGTGCCGGGCGATTCCCATCTCCCAGGGCTTATCGGTGCGTCCACAGCGCCGGCGCCTAATTGAAGGGAGCTTACTTACATTCCATACATTCTATTAGTACTAATTAATGAGTATTTGCACATGTGTAAATTCCTTTTAAAGCAGGTAAAATCAATTTTAAAAATCAAATGAAACTTCAAAAACATAATAATAAAGAAAAACAAAAACAAAATAAAAAAAAATTAAGTCCCCTAAGAGTCACCTGA
>WAAG01026758.1:818-12022 GCA_013390105.1 Tichodroma muraria | reverse complement strand
AAAAAGAGGAACTATTTTCACAATTTATAGCAGCTATTAAGCAATTTAGGAAAAATATGAGTGGCCCTTCTCATGCTATATTGGCTAGTTGTTTGTCTAATCAGATAATATATATCTCACAGTATGGGAGGCTGTAAAGTTACAACATGCATGATTTAATTCAATCACAAATTTCAGACACAGATGGGAGTTTTTCAATAAATTGTCGGGTGTTTGGGATAACTTCTGAATCAAATGAGTTTATTCATATCAGTATTTGTGTTATAGCCCGATGTAATCTGTATACATATAAAAGTAGCTACCAAAAATTTTTGTGGTTATTAAAACAGAGTACTGACACAGAGATAATTTGCACCACAAGCAGGCACAGAAAAGGTCACACTTTGGATTTTTTTGTTTTGTTGGTGTTTTTGTTGTTGGTTTTTTTAATTTGCTTTTTTTGTTAATTCTGTAATCTTTTAAAATATATCACACGGGTAAGTTTATCTAGTAAACATCAAGTGTATTTATGTAAGTCATCTGCATGCAGACCTAGCCTGAATAACCCAACATAAATGTATGATGTTGTTGGGTCAGGTACACGTGACTTTTGTATGATATCTCTATTGGAAAGTTAACAACTTGGGGAGAAAATAAGAGACAAAATTCCCATATTGTACATGTCCTGTACAGCAAATTGCAAATTCCTTTATCTATTTCTTTCAGCTATTAAAGCTTTATTGATGACATTCACAGTGGCAGCACTGGTTATGAACAAAGAACTCTTTTATTGTCAACGCATTGGCTCTCATCGCTGATATACTCCTATGTTCGGAATGTATAAATCAGGCTACTAAAATATGCTTTCCTCTTCCACTTTCTTTGCATTAATACGTTCCAGAGCTCTTACATTTTATGTTTATCCCTAGGTTTCTAGACAGTCAGATAAAATACAGCAATGGTGAGGCTCTCAAAAGTTTTAATATGATCTCCAGAGGTCCCTTCCTACCCTAACTGTTCTATAATTCTGTGATCCGAAAAATAAAGTCCTGATGATTTTTACTGTGGCAGAGATAATTTTCTTCACAGTGGTTAGTATGGGACCATGTTTTAGATTTATAGTGAAAATAGTGTCAATAACCCAGCGATGGTTTAGCTGTTTCTGGGCAGTGCTTACGCAGAGTCAAAACCTCTGCCTCTCACCTCTTCCCAGTGAGGAGGCTGGGGGTGCACAATTTGTGAGGGGACACAGCTGGGACAGCTGACCCCAACTGACCAAAGGGATATTCCTTATCATATGACATCATGCTCAGCATACACATTTGAGGGAAAAGGAGAAAGAGGGGGACGTTTGATTGGGTTTGTCTTCTCAAGTCATCATTACACGTCATCCAGTGCTCCTCTTCTGGAGACTGCTAGACATCTGACTGCCTATGGGAAGTGCGGAATTAATTCCTTGCACTGCTGGTGTGCACAACTTTGGCTTTATCTTTCTTTAACTTTCTTTATCTCTACTCAATAATTTTCTCAATTTTATCCTGATTGTCTCCCCCAGCTTGCTGGTGGGGCTTGGTTGCATCTGGGTGTAAGTCAGAAGAAAGCTGTAGACCTATAACGTAGTTTCTTTTCAGAAGTGAAATAAAAAGTTCACAACCTTACAGAAGAGGGAGAAAATCAAAGAGGCAACAAAACCAGACAAAGTTAGACTTTTTTTTTGCCCCAAAATTTTCAATACTATTTTAAGTGTAAATCTCTATACTGATTCCTCTTTACTGAATCTCTAACCTGATGTCCAGGTTAAAAAAAAAATTAAAAACAAAAAACTAAATCAAATTTCCAATCTTTCTTTATATAATTCATTATAGAAGTTTCTACAACTGTATCTTTGAGCTGGCATACCTCTGCTTCTTCTTTTGCTGCTCCATCAACCTGAAATCAAATTGACTGTTTCTCTTGACTAGGTTGAATTAGTACGAATGTAATGGTTTCCCTGACATGTTTGACTTATTTATTTCAGGAATTTCCAGTCTGAAGGGATTAATTTTTATTAGTATGTTCTATGTCATATGTTGTATTTGCTATCCAAAGACTGATGGAATGATGAATTTCGCAAAATTTTCCAACTGCATGTCTTAGCTTTATTTTCTCCTAACTTTCTTCTTTTTTTCACTTTCCATCTGTAATTTCCCAGTTTGCCAAGTTGAGTATGTGCCAAAAATAGAGGATTTGTCTCTTGTTTAACTTCTCTTCATGTCCTGTTTGCAAGACTTTACTATTCTGTTTCCACTCCTGGGCAGTCAGCCAGCTACTGCACTGCTTTGCTCTGGCTTGACAACACTTACTAATTATGTGAAATACTCAGCCCTCTAAGCCCACAAATGGAAAAGGAAAATTTTCAGTAGCAAAGAATGCAAAATCACTATAGGGCAAAGTATCTGGTCAATCATAAAGGAAAACATTTCATGTGAATTCATCTTGTGCAATCCAGGATCATAAAACATATGTCACTTCTTGTTAATTTTATTTTTGGTCGTACCAGATACTTCTGTGTTGCTTTTTTCCTGTTCTAGAATTAAAACATTTCTGATTTTCTATTTCTTCAACTCTTCCCAAAGTTTGTTTCTATACTCTTCAATATTGCTTCAATTTTATTGAGGAATCAGTTTTCTCTTTTATATCGTCCCACTTTCCTGTTCTGTTTCTATTTTAAGCAATAGATATTTTATTGTAGACATTTCTTAAATATTTCTCAAGAATGCAAACAAAACTTTTTTCTGACATCTATGGGAGTGCTTTGATAGCAGGCATTGTGACCTATTATGTTACAGTTAATTAGAATTTTCTGGAGGATAAACGTATTAGACAATTGCATTATTCTTTTCCTTTTTCACTAATGCTAGCCCATCAGATACCTGGACAGTAATGGGTCCTGTCCAGAACAACCCCATGCAATGCTACAGGCTGGAGAGAGTGGCTGGAAAGCTGCACAGCAAAAAAGCACCTGAGGGTGGCTGACTGACAGCAGCTACACATGAGCCATCAGTTTGTTCAGGTGTCCAAGAGAGCCAATGGCATCCAGGCCTGTATCAGCAGCAGTGTGGCCAACAGGACCAGGGCACTGGTGAGGCTGCACCTCAAATCCTGTGTCCAGTGCTGGGCCCTCAGTGAAAGAAGGACACTGAGGTGCTGGAGTGTTCGGAGAAGCTACAGAGCGCATTAAGGGTCTGGAGAGCACGTCCTGTCCTGTGAGGAACAGCTGAGGGAGATGGTGTTGCTCAGTCTGGGGAAGATGAGGCTCAGGGGTGATCTTATCACAGTCACGAACTCCCTGAAAGGAGGTCGTAGCCAGGAAGGGATTAGTCTCCACTCCCAGATCATCAGTGACAGAACAACAGCACACAGTCTTGAACTGTGCCAGGGGATGTGTGTAGATTGGACATTAGGAATAATTCCTTCACAGAATGGGTAACTGGGCATTGGAATGGGCTGCCCAGGGGGGTGGTGGAGTTGCAGTCCCTGGAGGTGTTTAAGGAAAGACCGAATGTGGCACATGATGTGCCACAGTCCATTTAATATGGTGGTGTGTGGTCACAGGTTGGACTTGATGATCTCAGAGGTCTTTTCCAACCTGATAAATTCTCTGATTCTGCGATTCTGTGGACACTGTGGATGACTTGTTTTTACGTGTGTGAGCATGTATGAGAGAGAAAATGTATGTATGCAGATCTTTGTGAAGTAGCCCCATCAGTGAAACAGCTGAAGAAGAAACACTGAAGTTCACTATTTTATTATGAAATTGGAAAATAACTACCAAATAATTTCTCCTATGTGTAGTACAAGAAATGAATCACCTACCTGATGATTTAGTTTTCAGGTATCAGCTCTTTCAAACCACTCTGAAGTTCTAAATGTTTCCCTCTTTTCCGGATTGTTAGCTTTTCTCAGTTTATATTAATATTTATTAATCTTTTTGACTTGCAGCTGCGTTACGTAGCCCTTTGTTCTTTCCATGTTTTAAACTCTGCGCAAAGTTGGATTTTGCCAATATTCAAAATTAGAAACTTCCTGCAATATTCCTGCAAACACACCGATTCTGGTGACTCAGTACTGTTCCTTCTGAGTCAGAACTGATTCAGCACAGTGGGTCTGTTTAAATTGTGTATTGTTTAATTCATCTTCCCGTCCTGCTGGGTTTTAGCATGCCGATTCTACACCTTGGCAGATAGCCAATTTAAATCAATGGAAAAATAGGGAAAGAAAGGATAAAAATGCTTTTAATGGCTTTGGTTTCAGATCCATGGTTAGGGGAAATTGCTGGTAAAGGTGCTTCCTGTCAAAGAACATGTTAATTCAAGGTCCCATCTATTTATGAGCAGTAAAGATCTGAGAAGGATTTTGGATCTTTTTTTTCTGCCAGTTATAAACAGTGTTTATGTTGAAGTAAAAATGAAACACGGCTTTTTTGCACTGTAAGCACTTTTTAATTCTATGCTAAATCAGTGGTATATTAATACTATATTATTAATTATTATGATTTGCTAAATAGAAATTAAAAATATATTTATAGCCTGAAAATCATGATCACTCTTAGTATTTCATTGTTTCACTTATACAGGCTTAATAAATATATACTTATAGTTTTTTATGTATAAAAGTGTAACATACCAACAAGTTGGTGAGTTTACCAATCACTGGTAAACCATGACCTAGTACGTTCCTGATCTCATGCATGTGTAAAATGCAGTCAGTATTGCTTGTACATATATGACAAAATCTACTGTTCTGCTTTTGTTCAGAAGGCCCGTGCCTTTTGAAAATTTGTAGTAAAGCTAAAGGGTCTACTACAATGTGCTTGCATGGATACCAATAAATTTTAAAACTTGCCTAAGAAGTCAAGGCTCATATATCAGACACACATATAGCAGAATGAATGAGTTTCCCTAACCAGAGTAATTGTGAAACTTACCATCAGAAGTCCCTCTTATAACTCAATTTTCTGTTTCTTGGGAGGTAGTTCATGTAATAAAAGACGCCCATGTTCTGCCTGAAACAAGAATTAGCTGTCTTCTAGTCAATCTGTATATATAAGAGGGTACTGTCTAAGCAAATAGCTTTTAAATATTTTTCCTATGGTTCAACAATTCTGTATAAAGAAAGAAACTGGCTCATGAAAAGCAACCATGAAAATTAATTTAATTTAAGGATACTTCATTTTTGTTCTGTTCTGTTTTCTATATTTCTGCATTCTCAGTGCAGAAGAAAATCTATTCATTTATAAAAATGCATGCGAACAGTGTCACCCAGTAACCCCCAAACTATGAGTTAGCATTACACAGTCTTGAATACACACCTAAATATGAGTATTTCAACAAAGAGTTAAACAAAAAATCAAAAAATGGTGTAGTAATTGAAATAGCAAACTGTGTCTTCTAGATTCTCCCCTTGGTTCTTTCTAAATATTCTGTAATCATTTCATGGAAGTAAGGATTTACACCCTCATATTAGTGTGGTTTTCTGTAATTTTTATTTTCTCAGGATACTTCTGTATGATAACTTTGGGAGTCGATTTTCAATGAATATGGTTCCACTCTAGTAAAAAAAAAACCACACTCCTGTACCATTATAGGAAGAGGAGACAATAATCTCAAAATATTATTTCTGTCTTTACAAAAAGTAAAATTTAACGTTTTAGATGAAAATTGATTGTAGTTGCATGTCTTATTCAAGCATTGCTTCAATCAGTTTTGATCTCAGACAAAGGAATGAAAGATCACATTATTAATGCACAATGTCTCTCTATTCACATTGTTCACACTTCTTTTTGGCTCCAGCTGAATATAAAACTATTTTAAATTGAGGTATTGATGAGTTTTGAAATTAGATTTTTGAGAAAGTATCCAGTCACATTTGCAATATGTATCCAAATAAACTTATCAATATACTGTGATAGATTTGATTTTTGCAGCTGAAAAAAAACAGGCTTTATGAACCTTTCTATCACACAGCTATGAATGAAGATTGATTTGAAGAATCTTTGGAAAAAAAAGATTAGAAGTTCAGTGAGCATTTCAGTGTCTTAAAAGTAGCACAAACATTTCTGATATTTACTCATCGTATTTGTCATGAAGACTGACCTGAAAATTCTGCCAATTACAAAAATATCACATATTGAAGTGTAGTAGAGAATGAAATCATAAACCAAAATTAGCACTACTACTGCGTATAATTTTAAATTTTTCCTTTTGTTCATTTTTTTCCTAGTCAAGTTTAGTGTAATTTCCTCTTCCTCAGATGAGGTCAATGAGTCTTCAAAGTCCATAAAGACATTCCAGTTACAGCATTTTTTAAATCACTGCCAATTCTGAAAATGGTTCTTATGTCTCAGACATTTTGTTCTGTACATTTTATGTACTCAAGAATTGAATATATACAGAATTAGACTGACTTTACATATTAAAGACTCACCAATCTGCCCCAAGTCTTTAAGGTAACTCCAGAAACTGAACTCTCATTACCCGGAATTCATGAATGAAGTCCCGTGAAGTCATACTGAGGAAAGCCAGTTAATGTTTCTGAAGAATTTTAAGCAAATCCACATTTATGGTTTTCATTAGATCTACTTTTTGAAGGTTCCTTTTTGCATTTTTCCAGATGTAGGTAATGAAAGATATCTCTATTAACACTGACTGATACATGGACTGAAACATTTGGTTAAATACGAAAGAAATTTAAATTCAATATTCATTATATCAAACACATCTCCAATAAGTGTATATACACCTATAGAAAAGAATATATTTTATTCAAAGATAAAGAAAATCTCTCTAGCTTAAATTGTTTGTAACTGCAAAGCTATTTTGCTAACAAATAGAAGTTTTCTGTTTCCCATTTCATTTATCAGGTATAAAAGGAGCATTACAGTGTATTTTCAGACTTTCTATGATGTTTAGTCCCAAATTTTCTGTATAATATAGGCACAAATGTCTTACATTGTAACTACCATCAAAAGTAGATTTAATCCATGTATGATAAGTATTCAAGTTCTTCTGTTGATTTGTTGAGTTGACATATAATATATAATTAGACATTTTTACATTTTTTTAACAGGTTCAAAATGTTAAATTATGAGGAACATTTACAGAAAATCTCTTCCTTGTAGCGTTTAGATGGTCACACAGAGGTCAGTTATAAATTCTTATGATTACTTTGTCAGAAAACACCCATAAAGCTAGAAGACAAGACTTTAAAATGCTGCCAGTCTTGCAACTTTACTGTTACTTCAGCTGATTCATAATGTAACATCAGTGTTTCATTTCCTGATATTGTATTCCTGGAGCAGAAAACAGAAGATTGGGAAAGAAAAAGATGTAGTGATAGATAAGTTTGATGCCCTGCAAAGAAGGATCAACACCCTTCTGAGGATGAATGAAGAGTACATGATGCAGATGCTGATGTACTTTCATTTCTGACATTCTTACTGATAAGCAGCATGTAATACCAACAGGAAAAGATACAGAGTAAGAAAAGTTTTCTGTGAGCTTGGCTTCCAGTACACATGAGCAGTAATTAGTTTCTGTCTGGAAAATATCTGATTGAAAGCTAAATACAGTGTTATTTCACATTATTACCAAATGACAGCTAAGCTTGCTTATGTATGTGTATATATTTCAAAAGTTTTCCTGCGATTTCATGAGGTTTGGGTTTTTTTAAAGAAAACATTCTTTCCAATTGATTTGGATATGGTATTACGCATAAGAAATGTAGAGACAAATAAAATACAAGATAAAGTATCTTCTAGATCACCGAAGCCCCGAAAATGAAAGACTGAGATTCACACTTAAGGTGGAATAAAATTCAGAACAACTTCTGTTAGGCTTCATTTATCTATTGCGTTTAATTTCTTCTTCATTTCATATTTAATTCATTTCCAGATTACAATATCCTCCGTTTGTCTTGCTGATATGCAGTATAGAAATGGTCAAGCCAAACAATTAGATGTCACTATCCACTGTTCATCTGTCTTGGATGAGTAAGGTACCTACAGAAAAATTCACCTATACTCTTCCTAGAAGATCACAGAACTTCAGTAACTCATGGTTAAGCACTGGTTGGGAGCACTTAAAACAGACTCTAGTACTCTACATGCTATTCAGCCTATGGAAATACACTGAATACAGCAAGACTATAAAAATATATTCCTCGCACCTTGAAAATGTGTGCCAAAAAATGATCGTAACACAAGGGTTAAGAAATTTGAATGTCAAAACCTACTCCTGATCATCTGATTTATCTTTTATAGGGAAAGAAACCCAAAAAAAAAAGTAGCAAACAAACTGTTTAATTACATCTTGACAATCCCCAGGGATGGCTATCTACCATGTCCCTGGGAAGGTTGCTCCTGATTATTTTCATTGTAAAAAAAATTCCTTCTTGAATTGAGATGAAATCTCTTTCAAGGCAACTTTTACCTGTATTTCCTCTTCTTTTCCATGTGACTCCTTGTGAAGAGAGAACCTCCATCATCTTTGTAGCTAACCTTTTTGTACTGGAATACAGCGCCTTCTTTAGAAAGAACATGAAGTTAATAGCTTTAAACTAAAAAAAAAATAGTAGGTTCATAACACAGCCCACTGGAACCTGGGCCAGGTCTTAGAGACTCCAGCACCACANGGCTCCAAGCAGGAGTAAGAGACTTAGAAGGAGACAGAACAAGGGGCGGGGTAACAGTGATTGACAGGGAAAGCACTCCAACAAGGGAAACACCATAAAGGTAGCTTATGGGAGGATACAATTTTAGGGATACACCATAAAGGGAAACACCCTAAAGGGTAGCTTATGGGAGGATACAATTTTAGGGATAAACCAACTTAGGGGCAAACACGGGGAAAAATACTAGAACAAACCATCAACATTAAAACCATTAACAATAAATTAACAGAGTAAAAATATGAGCTGCAACAGGTTCAGATTAGATATTAGGAAGAAATTGTTCACTATGATGGTGGTGAGGCACTTGAACAGGTTGCCCAGAGAAGTTATGGACATGTCAACCTTCTCTAGTTAAAGTGGTCCCTGCCCATGGCAGGGGAATGGTACTAGATGGTCCTTAAGATCCCTTCCAACCTAAACCATTTCATGATCCTATCATTCTTCAACTTTTCGTTATAGGGTGGATTCTCCAGCCCTTTGATCATCTTTCTGACTCCTCATGGTCTTATTCTATTAAGGCCAGATCTAAAATAATGCTGCTGCTATGCATGAAAGTACACTGCCCAAGGAAGAATTACATACACGAGTACCTAACAAGCATAGTGCTTGAAACATGCCTCTTGCCAAGATCTCTAACTATGGAGACTCAATCCATCTTTTCCTCATTGGTTGAGGATGGCCAACTAGTGTGTTGACTTTCTACAAAGAAAATGTACCTCATATATAGAGATTGAATAACTGATTCCTTTAAGTACTCTTCAAAGAGCCCACTGCAAGCATTTGCAAAATCAAAGTCCTAGTCATTTATCAAAACAGAATCATATCCTCATGTAGCTGTTTCTGTTGCAAAAGCCCTTAATGAATAAGACCTTGAATGTTTAAAAAAAAATTAATATGATTTATAGCAGTAATCCTCTTAAACACTCGAGTCTTTGCCAGCTTTCAACTAACAAGCTCAGTTATTAATGGCAGCAGTTTTACAACACTCAGGGATTACTGTCTAGGCCTGCTGACAATGCACTGCTAGTGACCAGTTTTCAAAGTGCAATCTGTTATTGTATTTCACAGTCAAATCAATGTTTAAAATTGCTTGAAGCATGCTAACTTGCCTCTTCTAGCAAGCCCACTATTTAAGAAAAAAACAGCATTGTATCATTCTTTTTAACTGTGATTAAAGATTATGATTATTACCAGTGTAAGTTATCTGGCAACATTTTTTAGTTTGTGGTTTGATCAGGTAAACTTGAAAAGAATATCAAGCATAAAAAATAACTATAACGATAAAAAAAAGGATAGATGTGTCAGAAACCTGTCTACCTTCTCTTAATTCTTAATATGGAGTTTCTGACAAGCATACAGATTTGCCTTAATTATTTATTTATTTCATTGAAACTATTTTCATCTGTTTTAAATTTTTAATAAGTCTATTTAAATAAAGAGAAGTCTGTTGGGATGTTGATTTTATGTTTGAAAATGCTGAAGCGTTCTCTATTCAGAAAGTGTAGGTTTGTGGTATTTGGTGTAACATCCCTTGTTAAAAATGGAGAGAATTCCACAGAAAGATCTCTAAACATCAGTGTGTCTATGACACTCTTTGTTGCTAATGCAACAAAGGCTAATGAACATGACTAGTGCTCTATGAACTCTCTTTCATCCTAATCCTGGAGGCTTTGGAGTCTCATAGATGGTTGCATTTCCTTTCCCCCACAAAAATAAAACAAAATGTGGCTCCATATCTTGTTCCAGTTTTGTTTACCCTCAATATTTGGCAGCATCAATGTACCATATAAAGACTAGTGAAAATTCTGAAAAAGAGACATTGTCTGTTATTAAAACCCTTGATAGTCAGGTAGTCTTGCCAATGTAGCAGTCACTACACTAAAATCTTCAGAATATGGTTATTAAGTCATGCATTGTGTAAAGGAATTTCAGCAAAAGGAGCTTGTTATCCTTTTCCCACAGACTTGGATAATGTTCTGGTCAGGATCTATATCCTTTTTGAATCTGATTTGAAGCAAATTTAAAATTACTCTATGAATAATATTAACAAAGTAACAAGACAGCCTTTAGTGATGTAAGAGCAATTGTAGAATCTTACAGCCCCAGAGAATTTCTGCTGCATTGGCAAAACCATTTTTTTCTCTTGATATAGAGAATATGAGACATCTTTGTAAACTATAAGAGGATATAGTTAAACTATGTTCTTCTGGCAGGAACTTGCAATATGATACATGATACAGGTGCATGGAGCATCAGGACAAATAATAGTAAGATATTATGTCTTGTTCCAGCAAGAATGGATGTCATTGTAAATTTTAAAATGAAAAAGCCTATTCTGCTGAAAGAATTCAACTAGTAATCACTATTTTAAGAACTATTGAAATATTTCATCTGTAGTGATTTAATGTATAACATTACGTTGTAGAAACATGAATTATATGTTATTCTAGTGATATGTCTGTGAAAGAATTCTGGAAACTCTGAAGGAAAAAAAAGACAGTGTGACAGATTATAGA
>WAAG01026755.1:2231-13935 GCA_013390105.1 Tichodroma muraria | reverse complement strand
GGAGTGTGCTGTGGAAGACAGTGTGNAGCTTTTCCAGGAGTGTGCTGTGGAAGACAGTGTGAAAAGCCTTGCTGAAGTCCAGGTAGACAACATACACAGTCTTCCCCTCATCTACCAGGTGGTTCACCTGGTCATAAAAAGAGATCTGGTTGGTCAGGCAGGACATGCCCCTTCCAAATCCATGCTGGGAGATGTATTCCCTCATCTCCTCCACGAGATAACTCCCCCAGCACAGCAAGGCCATCAATGCCATGGCAAAGCACAGAGCCATCGTTTGTATTAACATGTTCCCAAACTCAGCAAAATAAAGAGATAAGCAGTGCAGCTGACAATCTCCATGCCTCACATAGGAGCTTGATGCTTAATAACTACTGTAAATATAACATGCAATATATATTACTGCCTTTGTTTGCCACCAAAAAGGACTGGTGGGTAGACCTGGGCTGAATGCCAGGTGCCCACCAAGCCACTCTATCATTCCCCCTTCCCAGTTGAACAGGGGAGAGAAAATAAGATGGAAAATGACTCGTAGGTTGGGATAAGGCAGTTTACTAAAGCAAAAGCAAAAGATGGCACACACACAAAGGGGAACAAAAAAAGGATTTTATTCTCTACTTCCCATCAGTGAGTGATGTCCAGCCAATTCCCAGGAAGCAGGGCTTCAACACGTGTAGCGGTTGCTCTGGAAGGCAAACATTGCAAATAACAAATGCCCTCCTCCTTCCTTTAGCTTTTATATCTGAGTTGATGCTATATGGTATGGAATATCCCTTTGGTCCATTTGGGTCAGCTGGCCTGGTTGCATCATCAAATCTCTGCCTCAAGCCAGGCTATTCTCAACTTCTGTTTCTGTCTTGCAGAATGGAGATGTATGTATTTCAATTCTTCACCCACCTGTAGATGACCCACAAAGTGGAGAGCTGCCCTCCGAGAGGTGGAACCCTACCCAAAATGTCAGGTAACTGTCAATCTGTGATGTACAACAGTGACCTCAAAGGCCTGTGATCTCTCTCCAAGACTAAGGCCTGTGTTGGGAAAGTTTTGGAACAGAATTCAAGACTTTGGGAGCTTTAGGTCCTTAACTGGGTGGGAACCAGACTTATCAAGTTGTCTGAAGTGCTGATGCTGAGGTCTCCTGATGACAGACCAATAACGTGGAGAATTCTGTCCTGTTCACAGGGTTTCATGCTCCTAAAGCAACTGTTTTCAAATTTTCTGCCCTTCCCCGGTCATTGTTATCCTATAGTTAGGGTTTTCAAACTCTTCCAAGATACCACTAGTGGAAAAGAACATTTTTGGGTATTTGTGCCCAGTAGGAGTAATTTTGTTCATAATCCTGTCTGCTGTTTGCCTTACAGTATTTGTAAGTCTCCTGTCCTGCAGTGTGACATCTTGAGCAGTTAGCCAGGTAGCTTTCTTCCTGACAAAAAGACCCAAAGGATCACTAAGCATTAGAGGCAGTTGAGGCTGACCTGTCCTTTTTTTTTTCTTTTTAAACAACAGCTGAATTTCATTCTCATTACAAGACATTGCCAATAAAGAACTGATAAAACTCATAACAAGTAGCAGTTTACCTGTGCAGCTGGAGTAGTAAGTGATGTAGTGAAAAACCCTGAAGCAAAGTACTTCCTATTCTAACATTTTAATCTGATTTATTATCCAAATAAGGTTAAAATAACTGCCTTTAGATTTTTATCATATGAGAATTATTCTTGCTCTCAGATTTATTAGACATTGGTTCCTCAACTTGAAATCTGTTATTTATTGGTAAATCCAGGTAAGGATCTCAGGACACCTGAGGGAATACAGTGATTTGAAAAGGATTGTCTGACAGTTTAACTCAGCTGTCATCTAACTTGGCTTCACAAAATTTATTTGAAAATAGCGTCTGTCAAAGCAAAGATATAGCAAGGGGGATTCAATGGGTTCGTCACACTTGAGATATGATTGTAACACACACTTCAAAGTGCTAAACTAGAGCTAACATAGCAGGAGACTAGGAATTGTAGCAGTCAGCAAATTATAACAACTGATGTTCCTCCTGGAGCATGCTACTTGAAGGTTAAAAAGGCCCAAGAGAAATGGTGTATCTTAGCTGCATGAAGTCATGAAGGGTTGGGAATCTGATCCTTAGAGATTGAGGTAATGGTTATCTAATCCATCTGTACCAAATACACATTCTAGTTCCGATTTTTAAAAAGGAAAAATATGCTTAAATACTATCTTAAATTGTTATATTGCTAAGCTACATTCACCTGTCCCTCTTCTCAGATGGCTATTAAACTGTTTTTTTCATACATCTGATATGGTTAGGACTAGGTGACAAGCTTCAACTTAGTAAGAAAACAGCTTTGGGCATTAGTTGCTTATAATGCACACACATTTTGAGTATTTCACAATATACAACCCTAAAGATTGACATGAAACTTCTTATGGTACTAGTTCTCTGATTTCTGCTCTCCCTTACCATGGTGCAGTTTTTGGTGCTTATTCTTGGAACATGCTGGTCTTAACAGTGATATTTGGAGAGAAAACATACCTTAGCTGTATCAGCAAGCAGAAATAAAACTTGTCCTTCACTGTTAGCCTGCTGCCTGTGTAACCTAGGGCTTCTCTTCAGCTGCTGAATTTTGTAAATCTGCTTACTACAGATGACTGTGGTTGAAGTGTCTGGAATGAGGAATGTCATTCTTCAACTGAGAGCACCTGCGCATCTCTACACCTAATGGTTTCAAGCATGCTCATTAATTTTTTTAAACATGGTCAATATGGACTTTCCTATCACTTGGAGCTAGATGAGGCTGGCATAAGTAAATATAGCAAACATCCAGCAAGAGGTGAAGGAATGCAGCTGTGATCTGTATGGCAGAAAGTATTGCTTTTCTTGTGTCCCATAAAGCTGAGGAAGTGGTGGCAGGGCTTAGGGGTTTAGGCTCTGATAAATTTTAGTTACCTTTCTCCCTATCTTGCCTGGCCTCACTCTGTCTTTTGAGGTGCACAGGCCAGAATTCAGTACAATATTCAAGATGTTGGTACATCTGTATCTTGTGCTGATATGTGATGCCCCATTTTACTATTGCTTTGTTTTCTGAGGATATCCATTTTTGTTGGCTTTTTTTGGCTGCTTTAGTGCATTGAGCTGTTTGCAGAAACTGTTCAAATGTAACATTACTTTCAGTACAGTCGAAGTCTGATACTTTTGTTGATACATGGAGAGAAAAAGGCAGTTAACAGTTCTGATTCCTTGAGCCTCTATTGGCTTCTCTCTGCTGATGAAGGGGTGTAGAGGGACTGTCCTGGTTCCAGCCAGGACAGAGTTAATTTTTTTGCAGCAGCCATGAGGGGGTGGAGCGTGGACCTGTGTGGGCACAGCTAGGAGGTTATTTTATACCACCTCACATCAGTGCCAGGGGTGGGGCAGTCTGGATTCTGAGAAGGGTGGGGCTCCTGGTGGAGAAAACTGGGGGGGGAAACTCCTCCGCCATTTGTTCTTTGCTGCCCAGGATCTATGGTGAGCATTTTTGCATGTGAATCACCCTCCCTTTTGTTATTTATATTGTTGATGTTATTGTTGTTTTCTAATCTCATTGCTACTTCCAGTAAATTGTTTTTATCGAAACCTGTGATCTTTTGTGCCTCCCATCGGAGGGGGGAGGGGAGCCAACTGCAGGTCATGGTCTTTTTAGTGGAAGTGCTAAATTGGGGAATACCATTCCTAAACCAGGACAGGCATTCATTCTGAAGACGACAGCACTGTATACACTTAAACCAAAGTGATATGGCAGCTGATGAGCACACTGTTCCCCAGAATGGGGTGGGAGATGTAAGAAAGCAAAGGTGGGCTTTAAATACCCACTCTTCATGCAAACAACTTGCATGAAACAACATGCCAGAAGAACCTCACCTAAGGGAGAAACAGATCTGTAACTATACTGGAGAGGGTCAATCTGTATCTAGTCTAATGCAGTTTGTATGTGATGCTGAGGATGTTTTCAGTCACACATAGTGGAACTTTTTTATGGTTTCTGTCCTGTCAGATTCCTTGTTCTGGGATCCCTTCCTGTTACTATATCTTGTTCACCTTGCTTACCCACAGCAGCAGGGTTTGAGTTGGAGGAGACTGGCCAGCTCTTAAGGCTATCAGCAGTGATGGAGCTGATCTAATGTGTTGGTCAGAAATGAAAAGTGCAGTGTCTCACCTCTAATAGACAGTAGATAGAGCATGGTAGAGTGGATGCTAAATCCAGATGTGAATTCCTGTCCTCAGCTATTCTAGATTTTGCTTGCTTTACAGTAATGATGCTGAAGCTGATGTGCTGGCTTTGCAGCCTGATTGCTGAGAATTCAAAGGCTTTTAAATGAATTCTTGAGTTGAAGTAAAAGATGGTTTCTTTTCTGCCCAACATTCCAGTCTGACCAGACAGCTTTTTCCAGAGCTGCTGTTCTATTTCCTACTGAATTATATTATTTGAAAAGTAAATTGTATATGACTCTCCTGATAGCTATGCTGAACAGTCTGGCTGGATGCCAGTGTTTAGTTTCAAAACCTTCCTATAAACTCTTCATCCAAATGGCCAAACATTTCCTGGAATTGTATCCCAGATAAATTATATGCTTGTAGATATGCTCAGCATGCACTGCTCTGAATGTGCATCTAAATTAATTCAAGTACAGTTGGGGCTGTAGTCTCCTTTAATCATCTTCTGCAAAGCAGTTGTTATGTACTGCTGTATTTCAAGACTTATTTCCTTGTCTCTTGTTCTTCCCTTCCATTTAAATTAAAAGCTGTTCAAAGCAGGACCACCTCAGACACAGGAAGCTGTTGCGGTGGTAGCTACAGCCAGGTGGCCAGGTGTGTAGAGCTGCCTGATGGGATTTGCTGTTGAGTTTTGTGCTGGTTGTGACACTGTGTGAGGAAAAAAAGGCTGAATTTCTCAAAGTGCAAAGAGTTGTAGGAAATGCAAAAGGGTCTGGGCGAGGGAGGTGGTGTTTGTCCCTGGTAAATGCCAGCAGAACAGGGCAGCTGTCTGGCTCTGGGCTGCTGCTAGAAATTCAGGAAGGCTATCTGTCTGCCAGGGGTTACGTGACTGGCTCATGCTGGCTGTGCCGAGTACCAGCAGCTCAATCTTGCTGGACCCTTGGCAGCTTGCCTGAATGTTGAGTACAGCAAGGGGAAGACAGTGCAGATATTTTTCAAGTACTGCTACTGCAGTCTTGGCACACATGCTGAGGAGAAGGGACACCTGGCCAGAGATCTAACCTCTTAATACACTGTGGGGTAGGGAAGGCAGTGCAGCCTCATCTGATGGCCTTGGGTTGTATTGGTCAGGGTAAAGAGCCTGGCTTTCTGCTGTGAGGCTGAATGTCATGAAGAACAGGCTCACCAAGCAGGTTTCCAACCTTGCACCATCTATGAGTGGTACAGATAAGCTGAATTCTGGTCTGATGCAAGCTTTACCTGCTGCTTTGTCACAGGCATGTGTACAGGCATGATAGTCTGTCATCAGATTAGGTCTTTGAGGTTTGTATTGTGTCATCTTCCCTATGCTGATCACCAGGGTCTGAAATTCATAAGTATTTGCTCTTACTTCAACTATTGTCCTGTTGCCTTTTTCACAACCTGGAAATGAAACTCGAGATAATTTCAGTAAGGAGGTAATACAAAAGGGCATCTTTATTTGAAGGCCTCCAGAGGCAGTTATGGGAAGATGTCCACAAAAGCCCACCTCCCCCCCAGGGGTGAGTACATTTTTATAGGTTTTAGGAAATTAGCATAATTGATGAAAAGCACCAATTAGGAGGACAAGTGGTGATGCAGTTCTCCCCCAGGTCAAGCCCCTTCTCTGGAATCCCCCCTTCAGCACTAGCTGTACTTTGTCCATGAAATGTATCTCAAAGAGTTGTTCTCAGCCTTGGTTCCCAGGAAGAGCCAAGATAGCATTGGGGCCTTGTACCCCCTGGGNCATATTTAAGAAGAAAGAAAACAAAGTGACTGCGCAGTTGTAATTGCAGCCAGAGCGGGGTGAGAACGTCAGAGGAACAACTCTGCAGATATCAAGGTCAGTGGAGAAGGAGGGCAGGAGGTGCTCCAGGCACCAGAGCCAAGGATCCCCTGCAGCCCATGGTGAAGACCATGATGAAGCAGCTGTGCCCCTGCAGCCCATGGAGGACCCCACACTGGAGCAGAGGAATGCCTGAGAGGGGGCTGTGAACCTGTGGGAGGCCCATGATGGAGCAGGCTACTGGTAGGGACCTGCAGACCTGTAGAGAGAGGAGCCCACATTGGAGCAGGTTTCCTGGTAGGACTTGTGATCCCATGGGGGACCCACATTGGAGCAAGCAGTGCCTGAATGACTGCACCCCATGGAAAGGGACCCACATTGGAGCTGGGGAACTGTCTGTGGGATGGACTCATGTTGAAGAAGTTTGTGGAGGACTGTCTCCTGTGGGAGGGACCCAAAGCTGGAGCAGGGGAAGGACTCCTGTCCCTGAGCAGTGACAGAAACAATGGGTGATGAACTGACCATAACCTTCATTCCTGTCTCCTTGTGCTGCTGGGGGGAGGAGGTAGAGCTGGGATGGAGGGAAGGTATTTTTTAAGGTCTTATTTTACTTTTCATTATCCTGCTCTGATTCTGTTAGTAATAAATTCAATTAATATCCCCAATTCAAGTCTTTTTCACCTGTGATGGTATTTGGTGAGTGATCTCTCCCTGACTTTATCTCAACCCATGAACCCTTCATTATATTTTCCCTCCTCTGTACAGTTGCAGAGGGGAGTGAAGGCAGCTTTGGTGGGTGCCTGGCATTCAGCCAACATCAACCCACTACACTTAGATATCCTTAATTATTCATAAGTTTTGACTTTAAACATGTTTCTGATACATCACCTAAAGTTGTCAGCATCCAGAATCCATGAATGTGTTAGCTCTGACTGCTGTCATGATTATCTGTTTCAGGACTATCTTACTGAGTGTAATCTCTTTGCTTAATGAGCCCAACACATTCTCTCCTGCCAATGTGGATGCATCAGTCATGTTCAGGAAATGGAGGGACAGTAAAGGAAAAGACAAGGAGTATGCTGAAATCATAAGGTAAGCTTTGCTGTGTGTGATGCTGTGATACTGGCCTCCTGCTTTGAATCCTATGAAACAGGCTGATTTCAGAATTTGCTGAAACCAGTTTCTTTCTGTGATTGCTTATTTCAAAATGAGTTTTACAGCTTTATTCCAAATTCATTCTTCTGGACAGAAATGGTGCGAACTTCTATCTTTGTATTGTTCTTTTTCAGACTAATCTGGCATGATGCTCTGCAAAACCTGTTGGCTGCTAGTAAATTCTAGTCTAAGTCCCTGCATACCTTTGAGGACTGCTTTCATTGCTTGGGTTGTGATTCAAACTGCCTTCATGCTACTAATTCTGTGCTTAATGCACTCATGAATCATAATCTTGTCCTTCCAATTTGAAGGAATATCAGTAGGATTTGGCAAGTGCTTGCACAGCTGGGTTTGGTTAGCTGGAAGCGCTATTTAGTCTTGACTGCCCTTTTCTGAGAAATTCATGGTTCATCAGGTGCTATAGGGAGATGATGTAAACTTGACCCAAGATTTCTGTGGAGTGGCAAATGGGCAGCCCATACTGCAGTGAGACTGCTGTCACACTTGCCTGGGGCAAGACCACGTATGCCTTGACTGCTGGCTGGATGTACCCCTGGTTGAAGCTACACAGAGCAGTCAGTCACTGTCCTGGGATGTGCAAAGAGCCTTGCTGGGAGGTTATTTTAGTCCCCTCCAGCTCCATTGGCTGCAGCTGGATGTTCTCCACAAACAGAGTATGGCAGACTGAGCATGTGGGCGGGAGTAAAGGAACAGACTGCCATCTGCTCCTCTCCCTGCTGGGAGGCAGCAACAATTTGCAGCCAGAGGCACCAGCCAGAGCCCATCCTGGAGCAAAGGGAAACACTTGTTTCCTGCTATCCTCAGTCAGTGCTGGGGTTACAGCTGCATCTCAGGGTGCAGCCACATGGTCTTACCCTCCAGTGGGAGCTCAGAGCTGACAAATGCTTGTGGGAATTAGAGTTTTGAGCATGCTGGGGTAGAGTCGTCAGTGGTGGAAGGTGGCTGTGAATAGCATCTCTGGATGGCATTTCCTAAGTCATCTGTGACTATCTCTTCTTTAACAAATGTAATGGAATTTGCTCTGAGTTCTGGCAGGTCTCTAATGCAGAGTCCTGTAGAATAATTGATTTCATATGTTGCTGAGAGTGTGTGTGCTGCAAACACCCTTGAAGTGCTCCCAAGCTGGGGGCTGCAGGAACTAAATCTGTTTCTAGTGATGCTTGTGGTGCTTCAGCCAAACATCACCTCTCCTGACTGAGCTGCAAGGAGGGCCAGGCAGGGGCTAGTTGGGAGGTGGGGAGTTGAGCCACACTGCTGCCAGCACATGGCCCTGCTCATGTTGCTGTGTCCTCCTCCCCACAGGAAACAGGTTTTGGCTACCAAAGCTGAGGCAGAGAAGGATGGTGTGAAGGTCCCCACTACACTGGCAGAGTACTGCATCAAAACTAAAGTGCCTTCCAATGACAACAGTTCAGATTTGCTTTATGACGACTTATATGATGATGACATTGATGACGAAGACGAGGAGGAAGAGGATGCCGACTGTTACGATGATGATGATTCTGGAAACGAGGAGTCGTGACCTGCTCCCTCTATGCCCCTGTACTGCCCTGTCAACTCAGGCCAGAAGGGAGCAGTGGTAACCTAGCAGCAGTCCAGCAAAAAAGTAGTGGTGGGAGGGGGGGATCAAAAAAACTTTGTCTCCTACTGTGTCCTGTTGTATGGATCTGTTTGCTCCTTTTTTATGGACCTCTTAGAGACCCTCCACAGAATGTCTGAATTCTTGCATTCTTAACCCTTTCATCACTGTATTATGATTTCTTTTTTAAAAAGAAATTCCCTTTTTCACTTCTTTACAAAATGCTCACAGCGAAACAGGTTTGCTTGTGTTTAGATTCTTGAATTAAATACAGTCTTGCATTGAGATGTTTAATGTATTTAAAGCTGGAACAAACCCATTGGAAGATGGATTTTCAGGAGCTCAAGTGCTGCATTTACTGGGAAGAAAAAAATCCACACAAAGCAAATTGCCAGGGTTTAGCTGCTCCATTTACAATAATAGCGTGTGTACATTTGTTTAGCCTTGTGGTGGTGGCTTTTCCTTTATAAGATGTGGGATGGAAAGTGTAAATCTACTCTGTGTTGAGCTTGATGGGATGTTACTGAAAGGTACAGGAATCTGTTTAACCTGCTCAAATTAGGAAATAGCTGGCTCCTGGATCCCCAGAGGGCACAATCAGCTTTGTCTCTGAAAAAGGCTTGTGATATGAACCCTAAAATAAACATTTAACACTTCACGTCTGTACAACTGAGCCCTGGGTTGCATTATTTTTTCAGACTAGGTTTGGGTTGAAAAAGTTCTGTTTAGCCATTCTTCTGGGATCTGCTGCCAGCTGCCCCTCTACTGAGGGAGGAAAACAGAAGTGAATCCCACCACACAGTGGGACAGCATTCATCCTGAACTTCTTTTTGGCAGTGTGAGAGTCTCCTTCTCCAGTGCTTGCTAGTAGCCCTTGTTTCCTGAAGCCCAAGTCCAGTGCTGGCCTGAGCCTTCTTTCTGTTGCTTATGTAGGTCACCTGTTGGTAAATGCAGCTCTGCTGTAGCTCTGTGGGTCTGACAGAAGATAAAGCTCCCTGGGGCAGCCAGGATGTTCCTGTGCCTGCAATGGCTTCTGGGACGTAGGGCAGAGAGATGTATGGGTGCTGGACTCTCTCCTGCCTGGCTGGCTGGGGCATGGGTGGATGTGTGCAGCCCCACAAAGAGAAGAGTACACTGCTTTCAGGCTGAAAGAGAAAGCCAGCAATCAGGGTTTGACAGCCTATTTAGGAGTATGCTTCAGCTGGTGCCCTGAGCTCGGCCTCCTGCATGTTTTGGGGAGCTCTTGGCAGAGCTTAGGGCCCTCAGCACCCTCACCCTATTGCAGTGAGCTCTTTTTCAGCTGTAGTGCAGTGCCCTGAATTCACCTTTCATATGGATTGGCAGCCAGCCCTGCCCTTCTGCGCTGAGCCCTGGCAGCTCCAGGAGCAGATCGGAGGTGCTGGCCCTGCTTGGTCAAGACCCTCTGTTCTCACAAGAGGCAGTCACCCTGATAAGAACTGCAGGCTCAGGCATTTGGTATAGCTTGGCAGTTTTAATGATACTTTACCAGCTGCAGTCCCTCAAGAGGTACTTTGTTGGGAGTAAACTGTTCTGTGATCAGCTTGGTGGGAAGCAAGGAGCAGGATGAGAGTGAGCCAGCCTAAAGTGTGTTGTCTAGAGGAAGAGGAGGGGAAGGCAGCCCTTGGGGAGGGGAGGAAGGCCTGTGGGGCTCTGTTTGAAGTTCTCAGAATGTTGCTTGGCTGGGGTTTGCTGCAGCAAGGACAGCCCCTGTCCCTCTGCTCCAGCTTGTGCTAGTGTGCCCTCAGCAGAATGAAGGCAGCCCAAGTGGCAATACCTTGTCCCCAGTGTGTTCTGTGATGGTCTGCCCTCCTGCTTGCTTTATACCTTGTGAGGCAGCTGGAACCCTCCTGAAGTGTCCCACAAGGGCTCCTTTAGGTCATCCTTGCATAAAGGACTAACAGCCCCTGGTGCTTTTTGGAGTCAGCAGCGGGCCCCCCCTCAGATCCCAGCTTCACACCAGCCCTGGGAGGGTGGTGACAGTGTTGGCAAATGGGCCTCTGTCACTCCTTGATGCAAGACTAGTCTCAAGGTCACACTGGGCCAGGAACATCACTCTCCAGCTTTGGGGAGCTGTTGGGGGCATGAAGGAGCAGAGTATGGCAACACTGGCTGTGCTGACTTGGTTTGAAATGACACTGCATCTTTCAGGATTTCCCTTGTATTTTTGACAGTCTTCACTGTATGCTCTCCAGTGAGTTGTATTTTCAAGCTTGGTGTTGTAAGATGCATTATCTCATGTTAACCTTTTTAAAGACAAAAAGCAACCTATTTTGAGAGCTCTGACCATAACCAGACTAATTTTTCTTCCCCACTATCCTGTGCAGTGTCATTGCTTGTTGACTTGCTGGTTTAGTTTTTTTGAGATACAAACCGAAAAGAGGGTATTGTGTTTGGGGTTTTTTTGTTTTGTTTTTTTTTTACCTATTTAAGAAATTGTGGAAAAATGTTTACCTGATTTTTGTATTCTGTTTTTTTCTTAACCTTTTTCTCATCTCAGCCAATATTAGTGTTTACATTTGAAACTACCTGCCCTTTCAAATTGCAGTTTTCAACCATTCTGAAACCAGCAGGGTACACTAGATTTCTTAGTAGTTTTCTTAGCTGAACTCCCAGATCTTTTCCTTTTTTTCTTCAGTATAATTTACCAGAAACAATTAACTGATGCATTTTTCTGTTGACTTCCCCTTCAGTAGTTGTTTTGTCTTTTCTGCACATCTATTAATAAAAATGTGAAATGAAAATATGCCAGTACTGTTACTTCCCTGTTAATCGAGTTGGTTTATTTGCATGGTGTCTTAGTTTGGAAGACAGGTATGGTATCTGCCAGGGAAAACAGGAGCCCCTCTGGGAATGGAGAATGCAAAACCTCCCCCCTCCAAATTGTTACAATCCCAAAATTGAAGGACTCTCAGGCAAAGATGTAAGG
>WAAG01026752.1:61806-77229 GCA_013390105.1 Tichodroma muraria | reverse complement strand
TTATATTATATTATATTACATTAAAAACATAACTCTATCAATGAATTGGGGCAAGGGTATTACATCAACCTGGTAGAAAACCACGAAGGACTGCTCAGCCCAGACACACCTCATTTCTGAGAGTCACATTAAAAGCCCACTGAGCAGGAGCCACCAAACCCTCCTGCAGAGGAGCAATTCCCAGTCTCTGACACGTTCCGTGGTGCAAGACCTGACAAACCAGCACATGGAAGAAATTTACCCCTGCCCAGAGCTCGTTGGGTCCTTGGCAGCTGCTGCAAATAGCTGCACAGGAAGCAAACAGAAGCTCTTGTGTGTAATTCCATCTTCCAGGCTTATCAAATTCACTTTAGGAGGAAATTCAGTCAAACAAGGCTCGTACAGCAAACGCCTACTGATTTTCATACACTTGATTATTGCAAGCTAATGTTTGCCTCCTTCTCCCACTGCTGTTCACAATGGGCTCTGCTCCACCAGCCATCCCATGGGATCCAGGAATCCCTGCTCCTAGCTTTGCACTTAGGAATATGTTCTCAGTCACGCCCCTTTTCTCCCTGAACACCTGCATCAGTCTCAGCTGGATGCTTCTTGCCTGGGATCAGCAAGGAAATGCAGAAAGAGCTCCAGAAATTCCTAATAGCCTCAGATTTTCACTGGCTCTGGGTTTCCTCCTGCGTAGAAAGTAATAGCATGTGTGTGAAAATCCCAGTGTGCGCTCCCCAGACTCACTGAGCTCTAAAGCTCAACGGGGATTTTCCAAGAATCAGAAGTAAAGTGACAAATTGGTTTGTGATTTAAAACTATTTGACAACCAAGTCCTGTAAGAAAGGCGTAACCTGTGGCATTTTTGTCCAAATTAAGTCTGATAACGACAAATGAGAGGCTTTAAGCACCTCTGGAATGAGACATAAGCAGAGGGCAGCAAGGACCCTGCCTGCTTCAAAACCAAACTTCGTGGTGTGAGGTGTGGAGGGGAGAATCAACACACAGAGAGGCTGACCAAAGACACAGCTTGGAAAGAAGAAGGAAATGTGAAACAGAGAAAAACAGGCACTTTCAGGGCTTTCTTTCTGCTCCAGACAGGAGAGGAACCACAGGCAGGGCTGGTCTCTGTCCACAGCCCTTCATCCACCTGGAGGTGTCTGCATGTGGGCAGGAGAGTCCAGCCTTGAGGAAGGAGAGAAGATCCTTCCAGCCCTCAGCAGGTAACTCCAACTCTACCCTCCACATTCCCTTTCCCAGCAGTATTCCCCACCCCAAATTAAAAAGAAGTTTCTTTTCCCAGTCTGCACCCATCTCTGAGGGGCACCCAAAACCTGGGCCAGGCTCCTCAACCATGTTTTTCAGGTCTCTCACTGCATCCACCATCAGGAACGCACAGGTTCTCTGGAATTCTTGGGACTCAGGCTGGAGAAGCTGCGCACAGAGTCTTTAGTTTCCAGGTATTTTGAATTTTCTATGGATATTTGGAAAAAATAAAATTACTCTCCAATGTTAAGACTGGTTGGTAATATTGGATTTGGGGGTTGGGGGTGGCCCCCAACTGAAATGCATGGTGGAGCTTTCACTGGTGTTTTACACATGCAGAGAGAAAGTTTTTTAAAATGTGGCAACTGTTACTACTTAATTTCTCCAGTAATTAAAAAAAAAAACAAAAAAAAACCCGCTTTAGTTTTCATTCCCCTCTTCTGTTTTGTTTTGGGCGTTTTTTGAGTCTTCCCCATCTTCCCTTCCTTCTTAGATAAAAAAGGGAAAATGAGAAAATAAAAGCTCAGTCTTCCCCATACCTTTTTAAACTGAGGAACCATTTCTTCCAGGCAGGCCCCGGGTAGCCTTTGACAAGTTTTAAAAACCCAATGCCTGTAGATTCCTAATTCCATATTTCCAGCACCAAAGGTGTGAGCTGGTTTTAAATAAAGCTGAGCCTGCAGCAACTCCTAATAAGTTTCACATCCCTGCAAAAGTTCTGTTGTTGGGAACTGTTTCCATCCTTTCATTTGCAAGTTGCCTTCATTATTCCCTTGCTTTACACCACAGAAAGGCTGCTGGCAACATCTCCCACTGATGCCTTGGAGGCTGACTGGAACAGAGACCAGACAGAGCAAAAGGATAAAGCAGGGATTTATTAAAAGGCCTCAATGGGTACACCCTGGGCAGTGCCAGAGCCTGGCTGGGCTATACCCAGGATGAACCCAAAATGGGCACAAAATGGACGACTGGCCACGAGGTCTCACACTTTTATATCTGGTCCATTTACACATTGGAGTTAATTGTCCAGCTACAGCTTCAGGTTATGAAGCTCCATCCTCCCTGTTTTTCTCTCTTCACTTCACCGTTCTTTTTGCTCTTGGGCCTGAAATTGTTCAGGGACCAGTTCAATTGTTCATTGGGACCAGTTGTTCTTGGTCCCAAGCTGGAAAAGGAATTGTTTTGTCTCCCTACTGCATAAAGAAAGCTCACCAACACTTAATATGAAACCCAGAACCACACACTGAAACAGCCCAGAATCTGAAAAACATAAAAGCCAAAACTTAAGGAACATCACCATGTACCAGGTGCAGAACTATAAACTCAGAGTAACTCCACTAAATTTAATGTGCTTAACGTAGCTGCTCTGGATTTGCGTTGCTGTAAATGAGCTCAGAGCCCTCCCAGGAGCCAGAAGCAGGTCAAATGCTTCCCATGCATCACCTCCCTGTCAGCGTGCTAATGCTGTGCAATCCTCAAATGCTTTCCCCAGGCACCACAGTTCCAGGAATGGCACTAAAAGCACCATGAGGATACAAGGCAGGGCTCACACCACAGCAGGTGTACGGCTGGTGAAGCTTCCAGCTTCAACAAACTTTATCTTTGTGAGCTGGGAGAGGAAAAGATGCAGCAGCATCCAAGAGATGGCAACAAACCCGTGTTCGCTGATGCCACCTCCACAGAGTCACAGAATATTCGGGTTGGAAGGGACCTTAAAAATAATCTAGTAAAGCAAAACAGGGTCAAAGGTTTGGTCAGGGCACCTCAGTCTGTTTATATTGGAGGCAGTGAAGGTTGTTTGCTCCAGCTCCAGCTGGTCTCAAAACTGGAGACTACACTAGAAATGATACAAAAAAGGTCACAGTACTCATCTGCTTTTGCCTTCTTATTAGCAAGCATAGCTGTGAGGCATGATTATGGGTGCTCATCATTTCCATTGTAATGATGAGGTATTATTTGTAACACCGCTTTAAATTTGCCTCTCAGTAACTCACTGAAGAAAATCTGACTTCTGTTCACTTCATTATTGTGTTCTTAGTGTTGGAGTATAACGGAATTGGTTTGTTTTGACCAGTTGAGCAGACCCATTTTTTGTGGGGCAAAAGGATTGCAGTGACTGCAAAAAAGAGCAAGAAAATATTAAGGTTTTCAAAATTCTTTAGGTCCAATATTAATTACACAGTTTGGATTTTTTGTTATTTAAAGGCAGAGATGGTTTAGCAGATGAAAGCTGCCTCTCACCTCTGCTATTCTGAACTTCCAGGATTTCACCAAAATGTGCAAGAAGTTTCTTCAGGTCAGATTTGGGACAGCTTTGCTTTTGCAGTGAATCACAGAGCTCCAGATCTCAGAGGTCCAAAACAAATATATTCTGAATTTTGGCATCTATCTGGCTTATTACATTCCTGAGAAAGTCCCGAGATACCACTGACAGTGAACTGTGGAGTGTTTCTCAGGGGCAGCATAAACATTCGATAGCACATCCTTTATTCAGGCTATTCCCCTCTCACCACTTAATGCTTGACAAGATTCTGATAGGGTATTTGAAAAAAAAAAAGTGGGTAACCATGAAATGAAAGGCAATCATATCTACATTTACACAAGGCACTAACTGAAATTCTGGCCTGTTCCAATCATAAATTTTCTTAATATTAGTTAAGACTTTTTATTTTGATGTGATGTAATTGCCTGTGAATATCTGCAGTACAGTATCAAGTTTTAAAGCTGCTGAATGTTTCTTAGCCTCAGTTGTTTACACAGCTTTGCCAAACTTTAATGATTTGAGATGAGATTTTACAGGTGAACAATCTGCCTTCAGCAATATTTTCTCTTTAATTTATATCTAAAATGACCTGCCTCTTTCTTGGATGAGGATAGAAACAAAAATAACTTTAAGCTAAGTTAAACAGTTCAAGCAAATTTTTCCTTAAAAATTCTTGCCTGCCTTTTCCAGTTTGAACCAGGCCTTTTATTGGGGATGTCCTTCAAAAAATATGGGCAACCAACAAGCTTTTGTGAAGTCAGGGTTTGCATGACCTCAGAAAAACCTGCACTTGCAGAAACCTTGATCCATTTGGGGCACATTCAGCCCAGAGCACAGGGATGGAGTTGTCCTGTTCCCAGCTCCAGTGACCACTGCAGTCCACACCAGCCTGGGGGCTGAGGATGAGTGGTGGGGTCTCCTGTTAGGATCATTCTGTCTGAACTCACCGTCCCTCAGTAGAACATTAAAAAAATCTTTGTGTCTTGCTGAAACCTCCAGTTTCAGCTTTCACATCCCCCCGTTCTGCCCTGCCCTGGGCTGTGACTCTGAACCCCACAGGAAGTGTCAGCAGCTTCTCCTCCCAGCTCAGGCACACAGAACAATCCTTTTCCAGCCCCACAGCCAAGGACACCGCTGCAGCTTCAGCCCAGAGAGTGCCACCAGCAGGGAATGGAGCAGAGAATCTGGGAGGCTGGGACTGCATCACCTGGGGCTGGAATTGGACAATTGAGCCCAATCTGGAAATGGCCCAGAGCTGATAAAAGTGTGAGAACTCGTGACCCGGGCTCCATCTGGGCTCCATCCTGGGTGCAGCCCCGGCCGGGCTCTTGCAGTGCCCAAGGTGCATCCTGTGAAGGCCTTTCCATAAATCCCTGCTTTATTCCTGGGACTCTTCCCTGCCTCTGTTCCAGGGAGCCCCTTTAGGCATCACTGCTAACACAGAAGTTTCTGTGAACCAGTCCTGCTCTGAAGGCCACCAAGCTCAGCTAAAAGAGCAGGCAGTGCTGCACATCACTGGACACGTGGAGGAAAGATCCTTATGAAACCTGCATCAAATGAACCCTCCTTGCTCATGCCAACGAGAAAACCCAGGACATGACTTCCATTGAATGAGGATGTGAAGTGTGGAGCTTCCAGGCTCAGCACCAGAAGTGCCCAAGCACAGCACGGCCAGGACCAGGAGCTCTGACATCCCTGAATGGGAGCTCTGACACCCCCGCTCTGAACAACCCACCTGAATCCCTCGGGGGAGATCAACAGCCTCAAGGCCAGGCAAGGCCAAGCACTTCCCATAAGTCAGCCCCACTGAGTGTATCAGGAGTTTGGCACTGAGGAAATCAGAACGCCTGGCTCAGAAACGCGGCTCAGCAAAGCCAGAAAGAACAGACTGACCTATTAAACCTTCTACAAACAGCACTGCAAGAGCCTTTATATCCCCTGAACGTTTGGCAAACCTCGAGCAAGCATTCAAGTTGGGATTCTAGAAGCTGGCAGAACTGGGGGGCCTCCTCTCTGCTGTGAGCTGGCTTGTTCCCTCCAGCTCTGCACACACTCACAAGGACTTCTCATGGTATCTGAGACTCTGGTCACTAAAAATAAAGCAGACAAGGAGCTGATAGCCTGGAAAGCAGCTGGTTTTAAGCAAGGGAAGGCACTGAAGCATTTTTCCTTTCTTCTGCCTTCCCTCTGCTTTTTCATTCCCCAATTCCCTCTTTTCTCAACCCAAATCCCTTAATCTCAGTGCTGATAATTGCAATTACTCTAATACCTCGCCATCTGAACAGCTCAGAAATGTCCATCTTGGGCCAGTCCGTTTTGTGGTGAGGAAGAATGAATATGAAAAGCACATGGGCTCCTCCAGAATTTTAATTCAAAACAAATACGGAGTCAGGTCCAGATTAATGACATTTCCACCAAAGGCTGCCTTTTGTTGGGGGTTTCTGAATCCACGTTGCTCTTTAATCAAAGAAGGAAAATGATGATGGGGGGTGACAGTTGGAAAAGCTGATGGAGAAGGGCTGGATTTTCTCCAGGCTCTACTGTTCTGACCCACACCCAGAACTGTGGTTAACAAATCAGGGACATGATTCCCCCCTTCAGCTGCTGGACTTTGGCAAAATATTCAAGGATTGTGGGTGGTCAGCACAGGAATCGCTGCACAGCCTCTTCCAAGGAGAAATGGCACACGAAAAGGCAGTTCAAAAAGTGACAGTGAGAGCAGGGACTGTGGGGTGGGAACTTCTTGCCCAGGGCAAAAGAAACCTGTTTCACAAGCAGCAGAGGGATGATGGGCTTTGGAGGAGCTGATGTGCTCATTAATGCTTGAAGTGGGCAAAAACTTCCAAGTCTTTGTGGGGCAAATCAGGATGGGAATTAAAAAGCAGCGATTGCAATCTGAATTTGTACTACTCTACACCTCAAGTACACAGGACATTGGCTTCCCAGTCATGTACCCAATTAGAGACTGTAATTTTTAACTAATTTCCTCAGCAGTTCTTGAAGGACCACAAATTTGTCTAACAAGACAACCCACTTACTATACAGCCCAGGGTGCTTCTGACACTGCAAATATTCAGGGCTGGCTCCCTTTTTCTGTCTCCATAGCAGTGAGTCCGAGTCCACCAAATGTACAACGGGTGAGAGAGGCTTGACTAGAAATGTCAGAGCCACAAGTGGATCTGGTTGATAGTTTTCCAACTTTCAAACATTAGAAAATTTACTTCACACAGAGTTTTCTTCACTGAGTTCTTTGCTCACTCCTACCAGATTTAGGGGGAAAATGTTCAAATTGTTCTTTAACCATCAGTAAAGCATTAGTGAGATATGGTTTATCAATAAAAAGACTTTTAATTGAGTATGTAAGTCCAGGAAGGCAGCCATCAGTGATACCCCACACTATCCAAGCCCAGGAGTGGCTGCCACACGTGGAGCAGCTTCACCTCCCCCAGCAGCTGCTTCTGCACATTTGCTGCCCACAGCAGTGGGGACACGGAGCCCAGAGCTCGTGTGAAAGCCAGAAGCAGCTTGAGTACAAACAAATGCTCTGAGCTGAAAATCCAAAGCCTAAGAAAATCTCCAGCCCAGGATGAGAATGAGGTGACCCACTCCAGGAACAAGGTGACCTGTTTTTACCCCATTTCTGATGGTTCTGATCCTCCAAGTCCCCATGCAGCCGCACTGTGAAATCCATTTGAAACATCAGAGAGAGTCTGTGCATCAAACTAAAATGAATTCTTCTACCCACCCAGCCCCCTTACAGGCCAGCAAAAGGCTCCTGCTTTCTCTGCTACACCATTTCACTGCCCTTTGGCTTGTCAGCTCATGTTCTTCACGGAAATCAAGCAAGCATTTGATTCCCTTGAAAATCCAAATTGAGATGCTCGGGTTTATTTTATTCCATTTTCTTAAGCCCAAATAGAAAAATAGGCTTATACACATAAATAAAAAAAAAAAATAACCTGCCATTTAAATCCTGTTCAGTCAATTAGCTCAGTGCCTCGCTCTGAGCTAATGCAATCGTCTTTCTTTGTTTGCTCCTATTTCTACTGCTCTTTAAAGTTCATTAAAATCACTGCTGCTATCTCACACAGAACAACTGTTCAAAACATCAGTGTCATGCAGTCGAGAAATTTATGCTTTGAAGTTCCCTCCTTTACTCATTTTTATTCGGCTTTTTTCTCTCCTTTTCTTTTTTCTTTCTTTTTCCGCATTTTTTTTCCCCCACTTAATGACTAAACCAGTTTTACGCTCTTCACAGTTATTCCAAAATCTGTTCCTCCTGACACGGAGCTGATACATCATTCCTCGCTCATAACCCTTTTTCTCACTGTCATCATTTCTCCCCTCACTCGCTTTGGCTCTCTGCTAAGTCCATCACAGCTTTGTTTTTATATCCTCGTCGCTGTATTTTATAGCCCAGTAAAACCTAGAAAGCTGCTTCAGGAAAGCGCACGCATGCCAGCCCTTTGATGTTTGTGTTTGTGTGGCAGCTTGCTGGGACGTGTCAGCCCTCGCACGGAGACAAAGCCGCGCGAGGCCGCCAGCTCTGGATGCATCAGCAGAGCAAGGGCAGGGACAGGGCACAGGAGAACAGGGGGCAGGAGAACAGGCATCCCCACCTGAGATAAATCACCTTTTTGCCCCAGCTCCCCCCTCCGCAGAGAACCGCTGCTGATTTTCCAGTGTGAGAAGCTCCACGGCACAGGAGATGTTGACTTCCCCAGGGTATCAGCCCTGGGAGATCCCTGCTCCCCTGCACGGTGCCAAAAAGCAGAAGGTAACATTTCCAGGCAGGGAGAGCTGCTCAGCAGTGACAGACAGGCACAGCAGAGCCTTGGCAACGGCAGAGTCAGGCCCAGGAGCAGGTGGAGGATGCTTGTTAAAATAATGAGGATTTGGCTGTAAGCTGGCTGGAGCAGGAGAGGGCAGCTTCACTCCCCTGTATCCTAAGAATTGTGTTTGACAGTTCTGCAGCAAATCACTTTTCTCACCCAGGCAGTCCTGCCCCTCCTACATCTGCAGGGAGGGGACAAGGGACACGGGACAAGGTTTCCAGTGGAACCTAGAGATTATCTCCACTGTGGCCAAGGGCATGTTCACCTGCCATAAATCCATCCTAATGGAGAGGAGGGAGCCCACCCACTTCCAAACCTTGCCCTGACTTGCAGCAGGGTCCCCCCATGCCAGACCTAGGAGAGGAGCTGCTGCCCCAAAAGCTTTTGTGCCTAAGCAGACAACTCAGAGGAGAGCCTGTTCTAGAGTCCAAAATTAGACCAAAATTAATAAACATTAAAAAGATAATTACTTTCAGAGTGGTGCTGTACCTGGCAGGTAACACTGCCTCTCCTGGCACCTGCACAAAGGCTGGTTCACAGAGGATTGGGAGGAGAAATGTGGATTGATTCTGCATGTGTCCATCAAGTCCAGATCTCAGACGGCCCTGGTTTAACCAGCAGCCTACTCTCTCTTCTGCTGGTCTTCAACAGATTTTCAAGGCTTATAAAGACTGTATGCTTACTCAGGAACACATCAGCAGATCATTTTAGTTGCTTATACCCAAATGTTGTTTTGAATAAAGCAGTTAAAAACACTGTTCCAGCTGTATATAGGTTCACTCTGTAATTCTGTACCTATGTCCTTTAGAAAGTGATATTTCCCACTCCCCCAGAAGAACTGGAGAAACTTCTGTGCTGAGAATGAGCAGAAGACCTCTGTCGGGAGCCAGGATCGGTTTTCAGCCTGCAGCAATTAACGAGTGCTGTAGACCATCACTTAATATGATACAAAGAGCACTGCCAAATCTCAGGATTATATCTGGAGCTTTACTCTCAGGTCCCCTGTGTCTGGAAACATGTGATTCCAAGAAAATCTCAGCTCTAAATTTTTTTTTTTTATTTTTAAACGTTCTTCTGAATTTTATGTCTGCAGAGAAAATCCTGAAAACATGAATGGTAAAGGCCATCAAAAGCAGAACAAAGAGTTCTGTATTAATCTATTTACATTTTTTTAACTCTTTCTTCTGAGCAGTCTCTGGAGTTAAGGACCTGTTTCATGGTATTTTGGTGCCACAGTGACCAGTGGATGCTGTGAGTTGTCCCTTAGTTTTAAAAAGAGTTCTGGCCCCAAGACTGAAAGGTCAGCAGGTGGCTGGGACACTTCACCACCACAGTGTCACCACCACGCACAGATGAGACACCACAACATCTTTGCCGTGGCTTTTGAAAGATGAAAACACTATTTTCACCTCTAAAACCTGGGTAACACGAGCTGAGGGGGTTCTCTCATTTGGCTCAGCTGAATGCAGCAGGAGTTACACGCTCCTGGTGCCCAGGTTCTGCCTGCAGCTCTTCCAGATCATTCACCTCAAATCCTGTAAGAATTTGAAGGGCAAAGCTCCCTTTCTGGTGAGCTAAGGAAGCCCTGCCTGGCTCCTGCTCAGGCACACACATGCCAGCAATGCCACGCTCAGCTCTCCCCACGAGTCGCTGTTGTCTTACTCCTCTGAGGACAGCTTGGGAGCTGTAGAGAAATCTAATTTCTCAACATCAGATTTACGGCTGAAGTGGGCCCCTCTGACAAGGGGAGGCATTGTGCTTATTCAAGCTGATCAAGAACCTGAGAGCAATTTCTACGGGAAAAAAAAAAAAGTCTGCTTTAATAGAAAGATATTGAAAGTGAACTCACAAATTGCTTTGGGTTTCAGGTGAACAAAGCACATGAAGGATTCGATTTTTGGCTGCTTCTCCTTTCTTCTTTCCCCAGAACCACACTGCTCTCAACAGGAATTTGGTACACAAACAGCTCTAATAGCCACAAGACACTGCCCAGACCTCTGTGCTCCTCATTTTCACACAACAGGGAAAGTTGCTGGGGGTTGATCCAGCTTGTACAACCTCCAGGAAAAAGTGCCTCCCACACAATGCCCAATAAAAACTCAGTGCCACCTATTACACAAGACATGGCGATACAGCAAGAAGGCAGCAAAACACATCTCCAGGAGTTCACATGGGCCAGTACAGTCAGCAGCACCCACCTCAGCAGTTTTGGAGGCCAAGGGCATCCAGAAAACCCCACAGCACAGGGAGTGATAAGGTCAGAGCTTGTCCCCTGTACAGCACACCAAGGGTTAACAGCAGACGGCAATAAATGCACTATCAATATTGGCCAGTTTTTACACAGCTAATTTGTCTGCCTTCTTGAGATATTCTCCCCCAGGTTCTTGGCCATGAACCTGAAGGATGGGCTGGACAATCAGCAAGATTTTACGGGGTGAAGAGTCCCAAAAACCCTGGAGAGAAATTCTGGGTTGAAATACCTAAACCTGCTACGGGCTGGAAAGGTTTCTGCTGTGTTATGGTCCCCTGGGTTGGGTCCTAAATGTTTACCACCCTGGTTGGAAGCCTGAGATTCAGACTCGCTGACAGTGAGGGTGCTGATGGGCATACAGAGCATTTCCAGACGGTGCAGCCCTCCTCTGATCCACTGAGCTGTGCAACCAGCAGGGACAGACACAGTGCAGCCCTCTCCTCATATCATTGCCCCTTGCTAGCCTCCCATAATGCTGTGTGTCACCCAAATACACAGACAAACCCCACACTGATGGGTTTGTCATCAAATATCTCCAGCTGCAAAAGCAGATACCAATTCCCTGTCTCCTCAGATACCAATTCCCTGCTTCCTCTCACCCTCCACTTGCCAGTGCAAGGTGAGTTCTCTTCTAGCTCCACACTGATCCTGGCCGCCCACCTGGCCATGCTCAGTAACCACAGCACAAAAAAAACCCTTGGTGGACATTCACAGGCTCCCCCACACTCCTCAAACTCCTCTGAAGGGCTCCCTCAGCAGCATTGCTCTCATAGAAGCCCCCACTCCAGGACACAGATGTTTGAACTCAGTAGCAACACTAAAAATAGGATTTTGGGGTGTCTACCCCAGGCAGGTCACCAGCTCAGCAGCTTCTGGTAAGGGAGCCTGCACGTGGAGCTGCACAATGGAAAAGAAGTAATTGGAGCTAACACTGCAGAAATATCTCTGAGAATAATCATGTACCAAGATGCTTGTAAAGCCAAAGTAGGCAGCAGTCCAGACAGAGGCACTGGGGAACAGTGCAGGAGTGAGCACGCAAGGCCCCTCGCTTGCACAGGCAGGACATAAAACAGAAACACAGGATTTATCCCACTCCATACTGGGCTGGATGGGCTCTTTCCTTCGGCTGGTGGCTTAGTGGCCACTCACAATGCCTCTCACAGCAGCTCTCAGTTTGTTTCCCAAGGAGTTTATTCTGTTTGCAGTTTCTCATACCTGCTAATCTGTCACACACTTCTTCAGCTGCTCCAGGGCAAGGGTCAGGCTGAGCCACGTGCCACAAGGGTTGCCAGTCTCTGTTCATCTTGTTCCCTCCTGTCATCCTGCTGCTGCTCATGAAGAAAATGGATGGGTTTGGATGCCCAGCTCCAGTGTTTCTTTCTGTGGGAAAGAAAATCAGTGGGAATGTTAAAAGTGGGAATTTTGTTTGCTGGAATGCAAGTCTAGATGGCGAATCAGAGCTTGTCCAGGGGACTTGCATGTGGCTACAGCCCTGCCTTGGGCATTTCCAAGGGCTCCAACTGCTCGTCTTCGCAGCTTGAAAGACCTTTCAAAGTAATTTTTGAAACGTCATAACTGCTTCCAGAGTCCACGCATTCCTTCTGCCTAGCATAAAACTCCAATAACCCTTTTAAACAATAAAACCAGCAAGGGAGCACTCAGAAGCAACCTGACAAAAACTAGAAAGCCCTTGTACTCCAGCAACCTCAGGCCAGTTTCTGGGAAGAGGGCAGGGTATGGACACAAGGCAAGGGGTCCCACAGCAGTTGTGAAGAAAGAGACTCTTGTTTCCAGCACAAGAGACTCTGCTTCCAGCAGAGTTTTCCTGTTTCCTCCTGTTTTCTTACAGCAAGGTGGCCACGAACTTTTTGGCCCTGCTGATGACAATTCCCTTGGCTCCTGAGCCCTCTTTCGGTAGACACGGTGCCTTTTCCGTACAAACCTCATCCCATCTCGTTTTCAGGCTGCCCCTCTGCCACAGACCCAGCATGACAGAAAGGATGAACATGGCCAGGGATATCTGGTGACAAAACCCCTGCACTCTGACACAGAGAATGGACCTAGATGTCTCATGGCAGTCCAGAGTAAAAGAGCCTCCCAATGCTACTCACAAAAGGAACATGAAGAACTGCTTTTCAATGTGATTCTCCTCTTGCCCCCATTTGCTTTTCATGCTCCAAAGAGAGAATAACTTCAGGTTCAGTGGAGAATGCAAAGGACACCAGGAATGACTCACTTATTGCTGCCATTCTTTTCACTGAGTTTTCCTCCCTTTTGAACGTGGCCCTGGCTGGTTTCCCAAGCAAGAACTGAGTGAGCTGACTGTTCATCCATCTCTTTTTAAATTACTTCTGTACTGCATTGAATAATTGTGCCTCCATTTTACTCCAGGGCTAAAGGTGACTAACTTAAAGGTGATTATCTTTTGTTAATAGCCTGCATTACTGAGAAGGATCTCAGAATTACCTTTGTAATCCTTCCCCACACTTTAATGTTGCTATTATTATTAATACTGCTCTTTAATACATTTTTCTCCTGTCATGTAGAAGCAGCAAGTGCTGCTTCTCAAAGAGATGGTGGAAAGGCTGCCTGATACTATCAAGCAGAAAGAATCCAGGGCATCACATCACTTTTTTCCCTTAAAAGTGGTGGGGTTCGAGTCCAGTCATGAACGAGAGGCATCATTTGATCAAATGGATGCAGAATGGCTGCAAACAGGTTTCCACAGTCAATATGGATACCACAGATCTGGGAGCATGGAGGATTTGTACAACACGTCTTATCATTTAAATAAACCCATTTTCACCCTGCTCCCCCACTGATAGCCCTGTGGGCACTTGCACTGGTAGCCTTTCTTTCACCTGCTCCACACTGGAATGCAATCCCAAGCCAAGTGTTTGCAAGCCCAGCTTCAGTGGCAGCATCAGTGACTGCAAGGTTTTTCTCTCCTCAGGTTTCAGAGGAGCTCATCAGCATTGCTTCAGGAGGTTCTTTACCCAAGCCAGGTCACACAGGACTCCTGAAACACCCCATCAGGAAATCCCAGCACACCATGAATAATCGGCATTAGGCTTACATTTTTCATGGCCCTGACTTTCTGCAGTGTCTGCTCAAACAAATCTCATTTGTCAAGCTTTCTCCACATTGTCTGCTGAACACTGAGCCTCAGCATTGCTTGATAGGTGTTTGTGAGCACTCAAAGGAGGACTCTGCAAGGACTCTCTGCCCAGCACCACTGCTTGACCAACCTTTCAGAGAAGAAATGTAAAATCCAAACCCTGCTTCGTGCAACTTTAGGCTTTTTCTTCTTGTCCTGTCTCTTGTTACCTGGGAGCAGAGCCTCACCCCCACCTGGCTCCACTCTCCTGTCAGGGAGTTGTGCAGAGCCAGAAGGTCCCCCCTGAGCCTCCTTTTCTCCAGGCTGAGCCCCTTTCCCAGCTCCCTCAGCTGCTCCTCACCAGACTTGTGCCTCAGCCCCCTTCCCTAGCTCTGTTGCCTTTCTTTGGACAGCTTTGCCCAGGTCAGAGTGGGAGATGAGATTGTGTGGGGCTACTGAAAATATTTACACTGGAAATCTAGTTTCACTGCCTGCTCTGAGCTGGATCTGGGCTGGAAACCAAACTCACATGTGAGAAACACAAGAGGTCAACCCCAGAAGGAAAATGTCCCCCACCAGGCACACAGTCTGGTCCTGCCATCTCCCCTTCAGTCTTCCCATGCACAAGGAGCCAGGGTGAACCTCTGCCAAAAGACAAAAGACCCTGTAAGCAGCACCCTAAAGGGAAAGGAACTAAGGGGAGGAACCCCAGCCTGAAGAAAGCAAAGGCAGCAGCACTTGGCAATGCAAGATCACACAATCTGTGGAAAGCCCACATGTCCCCAGCCCACGGTGGCTCCCCAGGGAAGGGAGAGCCCCACTCCAGGCTGGGAGCACCTTCCCATGCCTGATGAGTTGTGCAGTTATTTCACAACTCATCGTCTGTCACTGCTAATAGCTTTACACATAACCAGAACTTCCTCAGCTTGCTGTGCACATCGTGGCCACGGCTGCCAGCAAATAAAAGTCCACAGCTGATGGCCTCATTTCTAAGCAGAAATTCCACTCTGGGACTGACTACAGAATATTTAAGATTAATCATTGCACTTGTCAGATGATTAAATCCACTCAGCATTTGGCCTCTCATGTTGTCATACCCATTTATATTAAAATCATCGGGGCTTGCCCTGCCCATAGCACTGGATCATTCAGCAGAGGCTGGGCTCAGGTGGATAAAGTGCTGCTATATATCTCAGGCCTGAAAATAACCTTTCAGCTTGCTTCCACTGTGAAACCTGCATTTTTGTGGCTGCAGTCAGGCCAGAGAGCTCTCCAGGATGTTTGTTTAACTGCCCAAAACAGTGAGCCAGGCAACAGAGCCAGTAACACAAAACCCCATTTCTCATACTGGTTTTCAAGTAGGGTTAAGCAAGTCAAGGGAAATGGTCTGAGAGGCAAGAGTGAAGAAAAATATATGAGAAACAACATGTAAAAATGTCTCCTTGAGAAAACAGTGCTTGGTTCTGAGAATAAAAATCTTACTAGAGTCAGAATAGTCTTTCCCTGAAGCAGAAATTTTTCCGGTGTTCCCATAAAAATGAAAGCCATAAAACAGATTTTCAATTCCAAAACATACACATTTTCAACTGAAAAGCTTTCAAATGTAAATAGTTCTGTTGAGCCACGATGTTCTGGCTTTGAGTTACCGCTAAAGCGTGGATGCTTTTTGAAAGCAGCAGATATATTCCACAGAAATTTGTATTTAATTATAATACTACCTTTTTTTTTT